>JAMKCH010026913.1:0-40938 GCA_023653785.1 Ophioderma brevispina
GTTGGATATTGACCTGGTGAGTGATCTCTACCCGGCAAATTTCACTTGGGTCATTGAAGTCGGCTATTTTCCCGAATGCTGCACCATTAGAACTTGAATGCTTGCGCAGTAGAAATTACTCTCTCCACTATTGTACACTATTTACCGGGAAATATCTCACCGATAAAATGCCCTGGGATGCCATAGAAAAATGGTCTGTCCGCATACCAGTGTGACAACACTTTACAGCATTTATGCGTTTCATAGTGATCAGGGGGGGGTGTAGCGCTTGGTAACTTTCACTCTTTAAAAATATAGTGCAACCAACCCCAGTGAGTTGCCTCCGTGGCGGTAAACCACCTTTTTGTTTCGGGGAAAGGGGAGGCCACACATATTTCTGGGGGTGCCAAGCATATGTTTAAATTTGTTAGTAGAGATGAGTTACATGTGACGTCAACACTGGGCAACGAACAAAGCACTGTCCGGCAGTGTGCGTGAGCACCTGTAGGGGCTTGTGCTTTTAAATTCGCGCTCAATCAGTCATGATAAGGCTACTCTAACACTTCGCACCTCTACTGTCAGTTAGACCAGGTGCTAATTTGTGTTTGTAAACTTGATGTCCACCTAATCTATAGTATATGCCTATGCTGTTTTCACTGTAATGAGCCATGTGTGCTAAATTTTCAGAGGGGCCAAGAGTCGGGGGAAGGGGGGGGTGAAGATTCCCCACAAGGGGGGAATCTGCCCCCAGGTACGCCACTGGTTTCCTGGAGAGGATGGTTTCCCAAAAGCATCTGGAAAAAGTTGCAACGTCCATGTAATACAACTATTACACAGAACATGTGTCACTGTTTGTTTTAGTTTGCCAATAAGATGGTGTTTTGCATGCTCATGCACACTAATGGCTATTTATAGACAATAACCAAAGGAGTTAATAAACTGGCTGTATTCACGATGCAGGAAACAGACTCTTGGGAAGCATAACTTGAAATCCCACTTCCAAATTACTACATAAAATGTCTGCCTCGGGTTACAATTTCACAACTTGGGCCAAATCTGTACCTTGTCCCAAACATTATGATTGTAATTGTCCTGGAAGGATAAGAATGATTATACAATTCATCTTTCCTTCTTTACCTAGATTTTTTACTAAACAAAGATGTAATTTCAAGGACTATAAATTTAAACTTACAAATTCCAATACCAAAATGTGTCAAAGAATAATCTATTGGTTAAATGCTATCATGAATCCCGCAAAACATGTTTAACGATAAGGATAGGTGTATATGCCTGCCAATTCTGCAACCTTTTAGGAATTGCTTATTTTGGAAGATCACCTTATTCAAGTTTGAATTTTAACACCACAATATAAACAATTAATGGGTTTTTAAATAGCATAAAGAAAATTGTAGAAATAATATTAAACCCAAGAAAATATTTGCTATTTGTGGTACAAACAGCAATTCTGAGTCCACTGTTTGGAATATTTTACCAGACGGTTAGGGGATCTTTGGGTATCTTTCTATGGTGTATTTATCCCAGATAATCTAGTATTTTTTCAGTAATTGCAATCATACTTACCGGAGTGTTCCCTTATGACATCTACATATGAGCCGGGCGATGCCTTTTCTACTTCCAAGTTTGGCAATCCCACCAGTTAGTTATCTATTCTCCTAATTAAATCAATATGTCACCCTGTGTTTGTAGAAAAGAGAAACATTGGATTAGTCCCACACAGTAACACTGGCATGAATTTAACTACTTAGTTCTCCGATAGACAAGGAATTAATCTTTCCTAGGGATTGGCCATCGCACGATTAGTGTCGAAAAACCCAATATGCGCTTATAAAATATATAATCGTAAATGTAAATAATACATTTCTGATGCACCGCTGAGAAAGCGAAGGACACCTTTTGAACCTAACACCTACAGATTTATCTATCGCTCCGCTACCAACCCTGGCTTGAAGCTTCGTCGTAAGAACGTCGTGCATGTAATACGAAGGTCGCCAGGTTCGAATCCGGCAAACGGACATTGTTTTGTTTTTTCGAAACTTCGTGCGCTGGCCATCTCTTGGGAAAAGATTTATACATCCCTGTCTACCTGGATAACTAAAAGTAGTTAAATTTCAAATCAAAATAAAATCGATATGTAAGTATACAGTTTGATGGCTATCCGCTAGGAAAGCAAAGGACACCTTCCGAAAACCTCCTAACACCTATTAATGATATCTATCACTCCTCTCCCACCCCTGGCTGTAGCTTAGGTTGTAAGAGCGGCATGTGTGTAATACGAAGGTCGCCAGGTTCGAATCCGGCCAGATGCACATTGGTTTTTGTTACATATAGTTGTGTGGCAATCTCTAGGGAAAAAAAAGATATAAATATACAACAAAATTTATGCAACCCTATTTCGCTGATTGAGCTGTGCTCTGAACACAATTTAGGTTAGATTATGCCATGGGTGCCCCACGTTTGGGCCCATGTTGTATTGGGTTAGGAGGCGGTTACAGTTAAAAAAGTACGTTTTTGAGCTCCAAGAGCACAGTTGGTTGATGATATATTAATGAGCATCCTGTGTCACTACAGGAGATAGACCTACACAAAGTCGGATTCCTCTCTTCAATTTACACCTACTCTTTGTACTCACATGTACACGCTGTTTGACTATCGAGTCTCCACTTGTGCTACTGGAGCAAATCTGCAGGTTATAGTATTTTCAAACTCCTAATACACTTCAAAGACATTGCATGCGCCAACCTCGGAATTTAATGAAGAGTGCCCTGACAACCTATATTGGCGACATGATTGGTGATGATGCAGAAAATGAGCATTAACCCTACCGGACCGGTCTTTTGCGGCCGACGGCCCAAATGCAACGAAGGCATCTTTTTTATTTTTAACGGCCAGATCACCGAGAGCCAAATTTTGCGTTTCAATGCATCGCGGCCGTTGTTCCCGGCACAGAAATTAAGTTCGTCAAGTCAATAACGGCCCGATGCAACGAAAAACATCGAAACATTTCCCGAAGACGGCCAGAATGCAACGAAAAACATCGCGTCATTTTCCCGGAAGACGGCCCAGATTCAACGAGGAACTCGCTCCATTTTCCGGAAAGACGTCTCAGATTCAACGAGGACATCGCGTCGAATGCATAGAACATGGATAATAAATAATACTAATTTATTCGTACTTTCACACTGATTTGCATGAAATTTTGTAGCATATATTTTCGCCAGTCGTGAGGGCGCTATTACGCTACATCATAGCCGTGCGTCGCGCTATTACGCTACGTCATGCTCCAGTTTACGTCATGTGCTTTAATGCATATTTAAAGTAGCTATGAAAAAAAAAAAAATGTGGCGCTATCACCATCGAAATCGAAATTGTCTATGGGCATTTGAACACAGTGGTCACCCGCCTGATGAAAAGCATGCGCCTTCTGCGGGCAAACCGTCCGAAAATCATTGAAAAAGCATCGCGTCATTTTCCGTATTGACGTCCCGGTGTCAACGAGGAACATCGCGTCATTTTCCGAAGACGGCCTAGATGCAACAAGGAACATCCGCGTCATTTTCCGTAAAGAACGGCCCCGATGCAACGAGGCACATCGCGTCATTGCCGGTAAGACGGCCCAGATGCATGAGGGCCATGAGAGTCATTTGCGGCGACAAAAAATCTTTGTTTTGACAGCCGAGATGCACGAGAAACATTTTCGACCGGTACCACGTTTCGTGGCTCTCATTGCCACTCGGCCGCGTTAGGGTTAATACTGCCCCCAAACAGATGCCTCTGTGGCCATGTATCCAGGAATCTGTCTGTGAGAATGGATCTTCTAAGTATACCTGTACCAGGTTCCCATCATGGAGAATATTTCAAAGATTTAAGTCAAGTCCTTCCTTAAATTGTATGATTTTAAATGAATAGCTAATTTTTCAAACATCTCACAAATTGACTATTTCATAGTCCAAAATTGTTTTTTTTACAATGATACCTCTTTCCAATAAATTTTTTAAGCATGTTATCATTGTTGGCAAGATAAGATGCTGCCGCTGGCACCATCTGACCATAAGTAAAAACAAAGTGTGAACGAATTCGGTTTTTCAAATCTTCAAAAGGAAAGGGTCGCAATTTGTTGTGGTTGCGTATAGGGTGCGAAATATTGGATATTGCAATGAACATTGGGAGCAGGTCTAGCGAAGAGGAATTCAGGAGAAATAGTGAAAAAGTGGAGGGATGCAATTTTGTTTTATGCCAGGAAAGAAACAATTAGAGGCAGTATACTTTGAGGAGGTTGCAAGACGAATATCGAGCTAAAGGGGATGCAACTGTATGCTGCTTGTAGATTGGTGAAAGCATTTTGATAGAGTTCCGATGAAAGTGGGCGGATGGGAAGAGAGGTATAAAAGAGGCAATTTGGTGAGAGCGGTGATGAGTTTGTATGAAGGAGCAAAGAAGAGAGTTAGATTTGGGGTCTGAGGTGTCTGAGGAGTTTTAGGTGAAGGGTGGGTGTGCAGGGGCGTAATCAGACCTTACAAATGGGAGGAAGATAGGGGTGCCGAGGCATTTTGTGAGAGGGGCGAACGTTGGTCCTTCTCCATAGAAACTGTACAAATGGTCAGTTTCAATTTGGGGGGCTGGCGGGGGCTCGGGATTTGAGCCGGAGGGGTTGTTGCCCCAGTCCCCCGTGGTTTGCGCCACTGGGGGTGTTGCATCAAGTTCTGTTTTGTCCCCATTGATATTGCATGTGGTTGACGTGGTTATGGAGAGTGCTGAGAAGGATTGATGAGAGTGAGGTGTTGTTTGCTGAATTGGTTACGGAGGAATGTCGGGGGGAATGAAGGAATGTTGGGGAAAATGGAAGAAGGCATTTTGAGAGTAAGGGTCTGGGGGTGTTATATTGGGAAGAAAAATGCGATGGTGAGTGGGACGAAGGGAAGTGAGTAAGGTAGACCTATGTGGTATGTGCAGGAAAAGTGTAAGAGCAAATCCGTGTGGTGTGAAAAAATGCAGGAACTGATTCATGGGAGATGCACACAGATGAAGAGGGTGATCCCAAGTTTGGCAAGAGATTTATGTGTGGGAGATGCGAGAGAAACAAGCTGGAAGGATGGTGGAAAAGGGGTGGGAATAAGGTGAATCGGTGAAGGAGGTCTTGTACATGGGGGACCAGAGTAAATGTAAAAGTGGTGCGAAACGGCTGCGACAGCTAGAGCAAAGGTTTGGGTTGGTAAAGTTTTGGGGAATGGCCAGAGTGCACATGGGAAAAAGATGTCCTTGAAGATGATGAAGGAATGGTTACAGGGTTTTGAGTGAGTTCCGGTGTGATGCTTTATGGGGTGCGACATTGGTGTCTAAGCAAAAAGGAGATGGGGGATTTGAGAAGAACTGGGAGTGCAATGTGAGATTGAGTGTGGTGTGAAGTTGATGGATAGGAAGAGACTGAGGATTGATGCAGATGTTTGGTACGGAAATAAGTGGTGGATCAGTTGGAAAGGCGAATGGAGTATGTTGGTATGGGCATGATGGTGGAGGAAGGATAACCTGGATGACAAGATGTTTTGAGAAGGGCATTTGAGTTCAAGGTGGATGGTTTGAAGAGGAGGGGACGTTCAAAGAAGATATGGAAGAAGAAAGTGGAGTAGGAGGGTTTGGTTGGGGGTAGAGGAGCCACTGCATAGGGTGCGGGGAGGAGGAGGGGTGTACGGGGATTACTCTAAGTTGTGAGGTGAATCCGGGCCACCCCCATTCCTGGAACAAAAGGATTCAAAAACTTTGAATGTAACTTAGATAATGTCAATTTTACTTTTTTGGATGGCAATGTACAGTTGCCAATTCACTTGGACTCATTTGTGGTACATATTTTTGACGTGTAGATGTAACCTTTGGCAAATAGGATAGAAATGCACATACTTCTTATGATATTTATTTTTATTAAAGTGTACACAGCAGATTTCTACCTTAGTGTCTTATAAGAAAACTAAACAAACCCATGGGGTCAGTAATGCAGTGAAGTAACTCTATTGGGGATCCTGATGATGGTCCACGCCACGGCCACATTTTTATGCGAGTAGCCTCACACCTACCTATAGGTTTATACACTAAAAGTAAACTATAATACTTCAACAACCTTTCAGAAAAGTACAGTATACAAATAATGAATGTTTATGAGTGCAATGGTAAGGAGATTTCATACTGTCAAAAAAGAATGCAAACTTCAGCTATTTGTTTTAATATAACATCTAAGTAGAACCTCTCGTCATTTGTATTAAAAGCTCTACTTTATTAAAGAAAAAGCTTGTTAGGGTTCTCACCCACTCCTGAATGGATACCGGCACTTTTTTCAATTCAATTACCCAAGGAGAGAGATTACTATTTTTAAAAAGGCTCACAAAACCAACAATCCTGATGATGGGAAGACTGCGCCAGTTTATAGAAACAAAGTTAATAATATGATATAAAACTTGAAAAAAACATAATTCTGTAGGAATGCAATTAACTGGCAATCGTAGGACATTCTAAAAGTTGTGTCACTATTAAAAAGTTAATCCTAACAGTAAAATCTTCAGTTCATCGTGCCGTCAATAACAATACCTGTATCACAGTTAATGATCAAGATACTGCTGATACAATTCATGATCCCTTTACTTCTATTGGGAACAGTCTTGCTGAAAAAATTGATAATATAAATCATAATGGTGATGATATATTCTGGATAATTGTGACACCCTGTGCCTCCGCTTTCCATTTTAAATATATTACACCAAAATTTGTTTTTGATGACCTTTTAAATGGATAATCACGAAATCACCCTTGTATTAGTAACTCTTTCGGATGTTAGGCTTATTAAATTTGCTGCTCCAGTTTATGTAAATCTCTTGGCTTATATTGTACTCTATTTTCCCTTTCATACATCTGTTTTTCCCCAAATGACTGGAAGCAAGCCAAAGTACCTCCTATTCCCATAAGTATTGTGAAAGTTTTGATGTAATAATATAGACCACTTTCCTGTTCTTCCTATTTTCTAAAATTATTGAGCGTGCTGCCCATGATCAACTGTATAATAATTTCCGTAACCGATAACAATATTTTTGAATCCTGTCAGTCCTGGCTTCAGCATAATCACTCTAACTACCCCCGCTACTTCTCTTATTGTGTTTCTGTTACATTCTGACTAATATGAACCAAGGGCTAGTATCTGGAGCTTTGTTTGTTTCTTGATCTCAAAAAATCTCAAAAAAGCTTTTGAACAAAAAACCAAACCGTAACTATGACTTTCCTTCTTCCTTTCAAAGCCTTTGCAGATAATGGTGTCACTGGTGAGACCTTTAAATTGGTTCAAATCACAAATCATCATACTTATGTGGTAGAATGCAAACGGTTATATTAATTCTTACAACTTTCTGATTTTAAGGCCTGTTACATTCCATTCCCCAGGGTTCTATTTAGGGGTCCTTGCTGTTAATACATATCAATGTTAATTCATCCTTCCTGATGTAATTAAGGGCAAATGTGTTATGTATGCCGCAAAACTGAGACAACTTTACTTTTTCACACCACTCAGCAACCCACATCTCTTCATCAGTGGTCCACTATGAATGATAGTTTGGTTGAAAATTGCTCATTGGTTTGAAGTCAACAGCTCACTTCACTCTAAACATTATGAAAACTAAGTCACATGCGTTTTGGAACCATCATCCTGATAATTTTGATAACATCACTTATTTATGTTAATGACACTATTGAAATGGTATCTAACTGCAAGTACTTCGGGGGTCTTATTTGAAACCAATTTTCACCTGGACGATCACCTGTTGCTTTATTTCTTCTATTATTTCTATTCTTAAAGTATTGGTGTTATTCCGTCAGCGTTAAGTATAATACCTCCCCGAGAACAGTATCTTCCTCCATCCCACTTTAAAATTACGCGCACATGCTTATTCTTTTGTCCACACTTTGATTATTGCAGTCCTATTTTGGTCAAACCGGGCATCTCTGACCATCGTAATTCTCTCCATATTCTTCAAACAAACTTGCATGGTGTCCCTTCTCTCTGCGGACGTCAGAACATTCATTTCCGATATGATGAACTCTCTTGTGGGCTGGGAGAGATAAATGAAGTGGAAGAAACAACTTCTCATGCTGTTTTTTTTTAAATGTGTCTTCAAAATCTTGCTCCATCTTACCTACCTCTCTTCAATATATTTATTTTTACTTCTCAATTCATTCAATGCACTAGAAGTCAATCTTAGTAATACCCTTGTCTTGCCACCTTGAATAACAATGCAGGCAAGCGACATTTTATTATAGAGGAGCATCAGAGTGAAACAGACTTTAATCTGAGGTTTCGAACGTAATTTGACACTTCACATGACTTTACTGTGTTCAAGTCCAACATGCAGTAATTTTGTTCATTAATGGCCCCTGCCCTCTTATCCATTTCCATTGGCTGTTTGTTAAAATCTTTGTTTTATATTCATGTATGTTTATAATTGTAATTGTAAATAGTGCTCTTATATAATTTTATAGTTTTGTAAATACCCTGATCATGTCATACTTGTAATCTGTATCAGGGTCTCATGGGAGACAGTTTTTTGTACAACTGAATTGAGTTACCCTGATACAAGATGCTTCTACTACTACTACTACTAGGACCTAGCTTGACTAACGCTAAGTAGGCTAAGCCTAGCCCAGCCTGGGCTGTGGCCGCTGCAAGTAGCAAGTTGCTACGCGACCAGGACCTAGCTCTGCAGGGCTCGCGCCTAAATGCGCCTCAAATGTTTGACTTTATTTTTACCTCTACTGAGCTACTTGCGATAGTCACTGCATTACACTTGGTCTCATAAAACTCCAGGCCGGAATTCCCGTATAATCCTCTAAAAACATAACTTAACGTTGCCGTCAGAAACAACAATATCGTGCCTTCCATTGTTCCTTCCCCCCCCCGAAACAAGACCGCAGTCCGAGAATCGCTGCGCAACCGCAATCAAATGCTGATCTAATAAGCATCATAGCCGCGCAAGTTTCCGTTATAGTGTGTGCATTATATGACCCGTGTTTTTTGTGAGTACGCAACGATTCGTGCATTAGAATGAAACTTATGGAACAACAATTGCACGCCAAATTGGAACAAAAAATGCACGTATTGACGTAAGCATATAAATTTATTTAATGACCTGTGACCAAATCCTCCAATCAAATGACAAGGATCTTTTTAGTAGGTGTTTATAAGTAATTAATCATGCAATGCACAACAATATAATTGGCTCTTCCTAACCAACTGCACTTATACACTCTTTAGGTGCAGTTCTCAATTTGCACGCGATTTAAGTCACAGCACATGAATGAGTGAACAAACAAACCTCTCACACTGCATGCACAAAATACTGGTCATATAATTCGACCTATACCAAACATTCCTTGTGAGACTTGTGTGGGAGTTTAGTGATTACTTGTGTACTTCTAGGTATACAGATTATAAGGCGGCGGATAAGGCTCAAAATCTTGCTGCACTACTTTTCTTGCATGGCATCTGGAACAAAATCTTTGATGTCTGGCAAATACCTCGGAGTTACACATTAATGTTTTCAGTGTAAATTGGTAACCCATGAGTCACCCTAGCAGTGGACTTGAAAGGTGACTGAAAACGGTCACTGTCTGTTGTACTCTACAGTGACTGATATGTGAAGCCAGAGGTCCAAGTATTTGGCTACGCTTGTGTAGCTGCCATGACTATAAGGTAACTGATGGATCACTGTTGGTGATAAACTCTTGGAATTTTTTCTGAACATCATAGGTCCCTAGTAGTTGCCCCCCTGTTGTGTACCTACTCCTCACGTCAGTACACTAAAAACTGCTCCAAAGCATACAACTGTCTGGGTACTTCAAGACCTGCCCGTCATCACTAAGAATTCAGTATGAAATATTGAATGTTGGAGAGGTACTTGTCACTCCATGCATATATTAGTAGGAGTGAACACCATAGTACCCTCCCATGTGCTTCAACCAAAGTAGGCATCTGTTTGTGTATTGTTTGCACTACTTTATTAATATATTTCCATTTGGTGTTTGTCTCCTTTGAATTATATTTGGGGCCCTTGCCCTTTCCTTCTGTATCTATGGTGATGACAACATTGCTTGTCTTGCTTCTCTTCTATTGAAGTTTCAACCTGCAAAGAATGTCAAAGTCTCGCAAAGGGTTTGTACCCTTATGAAAAATTCATATTGTTTTAAAAAATAAAAGACTGAGCGACTGTTCCATGGAATTAAATCACTACATTTTTCACATCAAAACTTTTAATACACTGGCTGCAATTCAAAGTATCAATTCATCAACTGCACGGGTGACAATCAAAGTGCACTTTTGAATTCACATCCCCACAATGCATTGCAATGTGCTATCAACTGCACTGTACTAAACACACTGTCAAAACTTAGGGATAAAACGTGTTCAATTAGTTAAAAGAACCACTTGACATTTCATGATCATGCGACACAAATATGTACTACACCTTGTGCCTAATGATTAAAGTAGGGGTTTTTAATGTGTTAATAATCTGATTTTTTGTGGGATCACAGGACCTTATTGAGGTGAAACCCTTCCCCATATATGGTGCATTGTGGGGATCTGACTCAATCCACCCTCTGGGGTGAAAGGTCCCTTCCGAAAGAGCTTAAATAAAAATTTGAGCACAAGAACCCTCTCCCCCATGCATTTCCCCCCGATGCACACACAATCCCGTCCTAAATGCTAATACACATGCTCTCATGGAAAAAAGATTTCATTCATTTAGGGCATTAACAAAATTGTTTGTTGGGCGTAATCTGACCGACCCTAAAAAACCTTCCGACTCAAAAGTTTTTATGCAATTAGCCACAAAAAAAATAAAAAAAAAAATATTCTGCATCCCGACCCCTTATTTTCATCCACAATTTAAAAAAAATATTTTTTTACCAACACAAAGACAAAAAAATACAGACACCAAGCACTACAACAGTAAAATAAAAGATCTTTATGTCATTGAAAAAAGTTTAAATAGTACACTTGTATTCATTTTAGAGTAAAATTTTTTTTTTTTTTAAAAAAAAAAAAACAAGAATCTGACCGACCGACCCAACAAACATATTTTTTGTATGGCCGTACTTGAGTTCCCAACATGCTTTAAAAAATAAGAAACATTTTTTGTGAAATTTTCAACCCACTTTAAAGTACATTAGAACATTTATTTTCCCTTGAACATGTTCCCATATTAACTTTGACAGTATATTCAACACAAATCTGTCAACCTCTTAGTACTTTTCCGAAGGTAGTAGCAATTGAATGAGGGGAATGTGCAGTGGGTGAAATTAAAATATTCCACTGCTAAACCCATTTTTTTTTGGGAAATATGTAGTCTGATCGCAGAGAAAAATCAATTCTGCGCTTACTGAAAGCATTCAATCAACGTAAATCAAATTTTATTTTACAGCTACATTAATCTCAAAAACATTCTGACTAATCGTATTTGCTTCCATGGTATGTCAATGTAACAGGTGAGTTTGAATGTGACTGATTTTTGAGCACATGTTTTGATGAGCATGGAGTTTTTTTTATGAAAAGCAACACAAAGCCTACTTTTCACTCTCCTTATGTAACATAAAGGCCAATTATCTTAGTCCTTCTGAAATAGATGACTGAGACCATATCTGCCTTCTCATACCACTATCGACACTGTCCAAAACCTGTTTCCTCCATTCCGACATGAGGGATGAATCTACAATAGCTACATTTATAGTTAATAACTGCGTATTTTATTTCTTGCGAGAAAAAGAAACAAATCAATGCACGTGCGGGCCCCTGAGATTTTGATGGGTCTAATGCATGAGCTCCGTCTGAGCGATGATTTGGCAGCATCAAAATTCAGGCAAGTGCAAAAGTAAATGCGCATTTATTAACCTAATTCATACACGACAAAAAAACAAGAATTTTGCCTTAATTAGGAACAATAGTAGTTAAAAATATAAATGGAAATTGAATACAAATTACCGCACTAAGAAAATAAATCCAGTCCTGCGCGACGCACATGCGCAAGCACCTTACAGCGGTACCAAGTGGCAACTGGACACTTCCATCCACTAGTCAGCTACATTCCGCGTATTTTGTTTAACTCTTCACTGATTTGCGCTGTTATCTTAAACCACAGCGATTTGCTAAGTCAGAAAATCGCAAAAATCCTCAAAATCAGATTTTCGCATGTCTGTAACAAGTAATAAGTTATCTAACCATACCCTACTACAAATGATAGGACCAAACACCTATACGGACAAAATCGGACATTTTGTCATTAGTGTCCGCTCGGACACTTACTAACAACATCTAATTGAATGGATAATAGTATCTTTGGAACACTGCAGTTTTCTTCTTCCGTTTCTGTCAATTCTTCGTTGGAAAAAGTAACTTAGAATTTCTATACAGGCTTATCTTCACTTTTAAGCTATTCTGCAAAATTCAAGTATTTTTGGACTCTGTTCGGATAATCACTGATAGTGTCCTTTAAATACGCAGAGTGAACTTTGAGTCAGTAACCCTGGTAACCCCCTGCCAAAATTCCACATAACAGCGTGATTTGCATTGCATGGCACTGATCTTTTTACCCATACATTCACATCTGTGTTTTTCAAGCATCTCAACACCAGTCTGTGATGCCATTCACTTTTACAACACCACTTTTATCATTCTCAAAACCCTCATGCTGATTGAACACCATCACACACACCACAATAAATACTATACATTGTGATACACTAAATACACTCAACAAATGAAGGCAGAACACACCAAACTGACTCAACTACAGCTGGGATTAAAAATACTTGGACAGGATATACCACACCTCATGTAGCACCTACAATTACGTGAGGTTCGGCGCCTTCTTTGGACCAATTCCACTCGCAAAACGAGGTGCGATGTTCCTCCTTATACTCCAGAAAACCTAGAAGTCAAAGTATCAATAAACTTTAATGACTTCACTCGTATTACTGAGACAAGTAAAACATTATGGACCTAGCAGTTGTATCTAGTCCCTGAAACACTATTTTGTAGCTTCTGGTGTCAATTCCAGAATCACATGATCAGAATCTTCATTTAATGTTGTTCGGCACGTGAAACAAATCTAAATCTATCCTAATATAATTAACTAGATCTTATAGCACCTCTTGGAAATGCTCAAGATTTATAAATACATAAGGTCATTTTTAAATTGGATGGATATTCATACAATAACCATCATATGTAGATAATGCTTAGAAGCCTGAAGACTATGTTCAATACGGCTTGTAAATTCTCATGCACCGTTTAAGAGAAACGTGTAAAAGGGTCCTCAGCCTAATGGATTACCATTGATCCTATTGTTCCCTCTCTATTTGTAAAGATCGTGATTATTTTAAATAGCAAAGCTCATAAAACAAATGATACCCTATGATTGGCTAATAGCAAAATGTAATAGGAACAAGGCCAATATTTGCTTCATACCCTCTTACAAAGAATCTATTCTGATTCTTAACTAAAAATGTAAATAATCAATGCAGCTATGGTCTACAATTACGAAGCTTCTTCCATCAAAATCAATCTCCAACCCTACTCTGTTACTGATGATATGGATTAACATTTTCTGCTAAGACTAACTTCAAATATTTTTAATAATTATTTTACTTCGTAGGCTCAAAACTAGCTGATAACTTGGATAATATTCATGCTTTAATAGTCAACAAATGAATAAACAATGAGAATACTTCTCATCTCCTTTTATTTATGTTACACCTGATTTTGTATATAACAAATTTGTGATTTTCCAAACAACAAAGCTCTGGTAGTGACTGAATTTACAGTGGTCCCACCCTATTAAAATTTAGCGCGCCTTACATTTTTTGCCATTCTTTGGCATATATTTGCAACCTTTCTCTTTGTACATCGGTATACCCCGCAGATTGGAAATCGGCCACAGTTACCCCCAATACTTTAGACGGTGACCAATTAGATGTTGGAAACTACCGGCCTATATCAGTAAGTGCCTCTTATATCTATATTCTTGAAAGGGCTTTACACAACCAATATACTCTGGTTATCTCCAACCACAGGTATTCTTTTCTGATAACAATCGGGTTTCGCACAAATCATTCGACCATCACTACTCTCTAGATGTCAAGATTATAGTTTAAACATAATGAATAATGGTGGTGCCCAGGGGGCATTTTTCATTGACCTGAAGAAAAGCCCTTCGCCTGTGTAAAACAAACCATTCTCTCTTAATTAACAAATTTATTCACTATGGTTTAAAAGAGTAATGTTTAGAGTGGTTCAAATCTCTACCTTGGTAATACGGAGCTCAAACTGTGAATATTAATTCTAACCTCAACTACCCATCATCTGACTTTAAAAATATCAATAGTGGTATTCCACAAGCTCCATACTTGGTCCACTCTTTTCATCAATCTTGTAAATAGTTTTCCTAATAGTGTTAATTGGTAATTGTGTTATGTATGCTGATGGTACCACACTTCTTTGCGTACTGCAAATGACCCCCCTATTTCTCCAATCAGAATCTCCAATTTCCTTTGATAAATTGGCTGATTGTTACTTAATAACCACCTTACTTTGAATATCACGAAACCAAGAATTCATGGTTTTTTGGTACTCAGCATATGTTTAGAAAAGTTTAAAAATGTTAAATTATATGTATACTGACCAATGTCGTGTTGATGTATATAACTATTTAGGTGTAACTTTTGATTCTATCATGTCCTTGCCTGTCAGATCAATAAGAAATGATTGTCTTGTATTTCCTAAAGCCGGCTCCGTGGTATAATAAGACGTGTGAAAACTTTCATTCCAAAAGACACTCTAATCAGGCTTGCAAATCTTTATCATGCCCAACTTTGACTACTGCAGTTCTGGTTGGACAAACGGTTCTAATGAGCTTTTTAAAGTCACTCCAAATTTCTGGCAAACCGTTACTCGGAATTATTCTTTCTGCCAGATATCCGAACACCAATTAATGACATGATGGTGCCTTGAAACATGGAACAAACTAAATGACCAGGTGGTTTAAAAAAACCCAATGTTATTATAATATTTAAATTCTAAAAGGTATGGGCCCTCAGTTACCTTTCATCTCAATTTGTCTTTATGCTGAAATTTCACTCCAAGGTTCAGGATCACACAAACTTTTGCTCTATCTGAACCTATCTGGAAACATTACAGCAGGAAAAGGGACTTTTTCCATTCACGTGCTAACCAAAATTTGGAATAACCTTCCTGCAGATGTTAGATGTAATTTTTAACAATATGATTTTGGTGCCAATTCAAAACCTCTTGTTTTGTAAACCTGTCTGATTTTTCATTGTTTATATTATACTATATGTCTATGTTTTAATGTATGTGGCATGTATCTTATTGTATTTTTTTCTTGTGATATTGGTACTGCAAAGGGCCTCCCTCCTTGGAATCCGTGCCTTAGCATTGAAGGGGCCACCCTGCCTAAAGAAAGATTAAATTTAAATTAAATTAAAAAACCCCCAAACAAGTCTCCCAATGAGTGCCCGGTATGTCGACTTATACGACCAGTAATTTTGTGTCTTCAGTGTAAGAGAATTTTTTTTGTTCTGCTATCATCATTATGCGCGCGCGTCTTAAATCGCGAGCGATTCCATGGATTTAGACTGCGCCTACGGCCGTTTGGTAGTATCGATTAATTTACGTCGTACTTCTAGTTTACACGTATAGCTCACGCAGTCCACGCTTGCATGTGTTTTTGATTCTGTCCAACAAATTATACATCAGACTGTAGTGTAGATTTCCGTTCAGAGTTTTGATGGACATGGCCTATATTCTTAACTTCAGAACTTAGCATGCAAAAATATTTGAGTAGCTCACAGCAAAAGAACTTCCTACCAAGGCCAAAGAGAATAACATTTTACGATAGAGGCGTGTCTATAAAACTGGGTTGATTGGTTTGAATAACATTTTAATGCCATCGTGGCACTTACCTCACATAAGCCTTAGGGAAATTCCAACGCTGCCAATGGTGCTCGCCCGTCGTACCAATTCTTATCAATGTTCTCGTCTCGCCGCAAATAAATTGTGTCACCTTTGGAAAAACTTAACTCTCTGTGGAGAATACATGGTGACAATGTTAGTTCAGAGCAGGAAATTGGCTTTCTTAGATTTGGGCTAAAATTAAACACTGGGTAAGAATAAGACTTAAAAATTCCCAGAATTATACATGACGCTTTCATGGTCCGACATGCACATATCCATCTGCACAAGCATCTAACCTCTCCCATACCACAAAACCTTGAAAAAGTCCTAGACTCAAAATCTTAATGATCAAATTTTGCTTATTTTTCCTTGTGAAAAAAAAAAAAAGTGACCTATTTCCCCTTTCCCCCCCTTCATCAGAATCAACTGAAATTTTAAAATAACCTTTTCTGAGGATATATAATGAGCCTAAACAAAAAATGGAGGTCCCTAGGAAATTGGGAATTGGGGCAACCTTTAATTTATATCTCGAATAAATTTAAGGCATGCATAAGAAAATAATTTAGAAAATTGCGCACCAGATTTTTTGAAATTTTGTGTTTTCTACTTGAAGGTTACAGATGTTTTGATTATTATGTTGTTTATTAAAAATCTCAAAAATGAACATTTAAACACAGCCGCCGGCAACGTCCTGGAGAAAAATCGGAGACCGTGTAGGAATTTTTTGGTCTAAAATGGTTTCCTTTATAACCACCTAAACCCCGTTATACAGAAATACTTCTAACCGGTCACATAATTTTTGTTCGAAAACCTTATTATTAAACCCGCAATATTCCACAGACCGTCTACTAAAGTCTGTTGAAGAAACTCTATTTGAAAACAATGACAGTCATAACATTAGCTCAGCAGGACCTGTGTGGGTGCTGTGAACATTTAAAATAAGGCTATGTGCGTGAATTGAGATATTTTAGTTAAAAAGCTACCATATGCATAATGCCTTTCCTCTTATGCTAAAATAATCCTGACTTTAAAAAAAAACATTAAAAAAAAAACCATCGGTCCTCGGACCGCTTGTGTCATTGTGTTTATGAATGAAGGGCTCATATGACTTTGACCTTGATATGTGACCTTTGACCTCAAACAAATGAGGGCCTGCATGCAATCTCCAATAAACCAAGTTTGGTTCTACAATTGAACTTCAACTTTTTCAAAAAGGAAGTCAATTTTACATTTCAGCCCTTTGGTTACAAATTGACCCTCACATGACCTTTGGACCTTGGTTTGGTGACCTTTGACCTCATCAACAAATGGGGGATCCCATGTTGCACCTCCTGATGCAAGTGTTGCTTTAAATCCAATGTAATTGCGGATATTACAGGCAAATGTTAACCCTTTTCCGACAACAGACGATCAACAACAACAACAGACTACAAACAGGACAAAGTAAATCCTTTGAGTCTTCCTGCCTTAAGGCAGGTGACCAACAAAAGAAACTAATAGTAATTTCTTTAAATTTTTGAAAAATATGTGCCGGTGAAGATTGATCTGTAACTGAACAAAGATTCAAATGAACTGATTCAGTAAATCTAATTACCTAGGTATTTTTTTCTGGGAGGTTCCAATAGCCAAAAATAATCATAGCTCTCATCTGAATGTATTTGTTGGCACTTTTGCCTAAGAAAACTTCCCTGTGTGTGTGTGGTATGCTTTAACCTTAACAGCAGCAAATTTTTCTGGGTTCCAAATCATAAGACTCAATCTATGTCCTTTCATGTGGGCATTACTGGACTCAATAAGACATCAATGTGACGTCAAATCTTTTAACCATCTTGACAGTTTGATCAACCTAGATACCTGGAATAGTTTGTTTGAACTGTTTTGCTTAGAGACAACATTCTACCCCTACCAGCTCTACTTCGAATCAGGTGAATATACATTGTAATTCTAGTATATAGGTTAAATAATGGACAGATGGATGAAAAAGACGACTCTCATTTGTGAATTGTCTACAATGCCATTGTAGTGGATTCATTTTTGATGACTACTCCATGAAAACATGTGTGTCAACAGTTTGTGATGTCCGGGAAAGATGACAATAACATTTAAGTGCATTTACCTGAATTTTCATGATAATCAACCGTAGTCAGTATTAGGAAAACAACGCAAAATGGGATGGAACCCTGGTATCACGTACAAGTTACTTCATCCAACCAGATCCTAAGCAGTAGTGTCATCAACTTTGGACACTTTGTAAAATGCGTACAACTTTGTGCACTCGCAATTTAAGTTGTGACATACCAAGATATCCACTTTATTATAAGAAAGCTATGACATCCTGGCGGACAAGAAGTTATTACGAAGGTATTACAATTGATCCGTCATGCACTGCATGACGTTGTGTCAGTACCACTTGAACGGGATAAATGACAATACCTCATTTGCATACTTGGGACTGTTATATGAAACAGGTCTTTCCAAGTTTTGCCTAATTTCAACATGGGGAATCAGATTAGTTGTTCTATCATGGTCTCATCACCCATTAGGTTGGGGTGCTATCTATTATATTAGTCGGCCTTACTATGAGGGTTTTTGGGGATTGACCCGGCATCAACATCATCTTCTAATTCATCCATCCACACGAGCTTGGGTGAATTTACAAGCAAGTCCCCGAGGCATTCGAACCTCCACCAGACCTTATCACTAAGTTATTCTACTTCTGAATGAATATGGAGTACTACTCACATAAAACACATGCTAGTCAGGTCTTCAAGTAACTTACAAGATATTGAAGCTATTCCAATGAAGTTATTGAGTAGGACATTCTATTTGGAATCTATACCAGCTCTGTGGAAGATTTGATAAGTGATTTCAAGTGATTTCCACAGAGGGGGTATGGATTTCAAATGTATAGTTACTCAAAGGGCGATTCCATGCGAAATCCATACTCCCTCTGTGGTAAACTTGACCGAAATATTCCACAGGGGTGGTGCAGTTTTAAAATAGAACAGCCTGTTGTACAGTTGTAATCTTACCTCCATTCTGTAGTTCAGGTATCACAGCATGCGAGATATTTTTATCTGGTAGGTTTACCATACATGTTAAGTTCATGGCAATTTTTTTTTTTCAGTGGGAGTATGGATTTCAAATGGCATAGCCCACTGGGTAATGATATCTGAAATCCGTACCCCTTCTCGTCATGTGAATGCAACAAAGTCGTATTTGCATATTTGTCATTTTGCAGAAAAAGCCAAAATTTCTTTTGTTTTCTATTGTTTTTGAATGGCTTCATTCATAAAAATATTTTAACTTTTCTTTGAGGCTGGCAATATAGCTTTTTTTACAAAACCAAACAAAACCTGAATTTTGCCAAAATGTCAGTTATGACTTTGTTGCACTCACATGATGTACTGTTGAAGGCTTATTAAGTCTTCCACAGAAGGAATGCAGATTCCAATTGAAAAACCCATTGAATAACTTCATTTGAAATAGATACTCCTCTCTGTTGAAGGTTTAGGTAGGTTTTCCACAAGGAATATAGATTTCAAAAGGAATAGCCCAAAATTGTTCAAAGCCATCAATGATTTTCTGTCAATTTTTACTTATTATGGGGGTGGGTGTCACAGCTTTCTTTAATATAACTCAAGTTTATAAGTAGCAGAAATGTCAACAGACATTGTTTGTGTGTGCTTACTATTCTGTCTACTATGATCCCACTTTCTTCACATACACCATCTTCATAGTTTTTAATCATTTCTCTTTGAAAACATGCCATAACTCATCAGGCATAGCTCACCCCCAGACTCCATATTTCATTCAGAATGAAAAATAAAGGTAAAATAAAAGTTTACGACATGCAACATACCTCCGGTTTGGGCGATGTGGGTTCTGTTTTCTTGACTGCCTCCTGTTAAAATATTTAAACTGCTCAATAAAAACAACTCTCACAAGAAACACAATACAACCAGGCAAAGAAACAGTGCAACACAATACCCAGAAAGTAAATCAAAATATTGTAAAGATTTAAAAGAAAAATCAGTTAAAAAGTAACATAAATAATAACAGCCATATGTGACTCTATTAAGCCATTGAGGCTAAAATATATTTAAATTTCTTGGGCCTTGCAAAATTTATTTCTTTATGAAATTTACTCCCTTAAAGGGCATGTCCAGCACAGAAAAATATTCACACAAATTGAAATGACCCAACACTACAATCACTTCCACTATCTGAAAACAACTTGGATGTTAATGTTGTGCATAACCTCTAGGAAAAACTAATAATCTGTATTGGTGGCAGTGACAGCTTTTATGAGATTTTTGGCCCAATAATATGATCCTGGACCATATGGTCCTGTAGCTATGTTCCTGGAGCATAAATAATCTGAAAATATATTCTTAAGTCAAATATGCTCCAGGCCAGGAGCATAGTCAAATATGCTCCTGGTGCAAATTTAAATATGCTCCTGGAGCATATTTGAATGAACAATGCTCCAGAAGCATATGGAAAATAATTATGCTCCTGGAGCAGTGGAGAAATATTCTAAGTCAAATACTGCTCCAGGACAATATGCTCCTGGAGCAAGCACATTCAAATTTGACTTAGAATATTTCTCCAGATTATTTATGTTCCAGGGCCATTTGGTCCTGGACCATATGCTCCTGGAGCATAATTTTGGGTTAAAATCTCATTAAAGCACAGTGACCTCACTGCCACCATTTATTATGCATCTGGCATGCTTTTTGACAGATTTTAAGAAGCACATGGTCAGTAACTCACATACCATTGCTTTCTTTTGTTTTCTATAGATGAGGTGACATCAATGTTTTCAAACACAAGTTAGTACCTGGTCTACTGACATGTTAGAGGTGCGAAGTATATGCCCATACAGTTACAGCATTCAATAGCCTTATCACGCCTGATTGAGCGCGAATTTTAAAAGCACAAGCCCTGCAGATGCTCATGCCATACTGCCGGGCAGTGCTTTGTTCGTTGCCGGGCATTGACGTCACATGTCATCTCATCTATAAAATAGTCTATATTCATATATTGATCTGACAGTTACTACACGAATTAATACCTCAAATGTATGTAACAGTCACAATGAAAGTACCTGCCTTGAAATTTAGTTTGTTATTATCAAAAATGGGAAATTATGAACATTTTCAACATCCAAAATATTTTCATATGAGATAAAGTGATAGTAGTATTGGTTCATTTCAGTATGTTTGAATAAACATCTCTTCTGGACTCCCTCTTGATAAATATTTTTCTAGATTCCCATAAATTTTGGATACAATTTCAGACAAGTTTATGCCACTAAGCTTTCAAATCAAATTATCATTCCTTTACTTTTAAATGAGCACACCAATGAATGGTTTACTATTCTAGAATGGGCATATTCTCAATAAGATAGACATAATTTGTTTACATCTTAACAGCTTGCAGCAGAGTGTAGCAATCTTACCCAATTTTTATTCCCATTTTAAAACTTGCAACAAGTTTAGGAAAATGAAGTCATTACTCCACATTCCAGAAAATATACAGCACTAAATTGTTTTAACAAAACTTCATGCAAAATTCTCAAATAACACCCCAGATAAGTTTCCCTACGGGTTAGGATGAAGTAATACTCTTCACTTATCTCTCTTTTCATATTTTAATTGGAAAAACTTAGTTGTGTATTTCCAGGATTTTTTTCTGAAACCCTACCTTACATATACATCTGCTGTTAACCCCCTGGGATTTACCATCTTTCTTACAGTATATCTGATATCATGATATAGTATCTGGGTAACCAATCAAAATAGACATATTTGTATGCACTTCAAAGCTTTTCCTACCTTGTCTCTGATTGGCTAATTATAGCTTCAAACCCTATGAATTACCAATTAAATCAGCTGGTGGTGCCCGTGGGTTAAATTTGAGAAAAAATTGTTAAATTATGGCAAGATTGCTCTATTCTGAGTGAAAACTTAATGGTTTGGAAAAACAACTAACATTCCCAGTCTTTGGTCAGTGACTTTAAATGTGAGCTTAAAGATTTAAGCCTTCATGGCTGCATTTATCACTAAAAACTTTTAATACCACATTTTCAGCATATGAATGTATGACATAATAGCCTCACAAGGGCTGATATGGTCACATATTAAAATAGAAAACAAAACATAATGGAAATCAAGTCAAAGTGGTGAGAAATCAAGTTACTATGGCAACTAAGCATTAAGTTACATTTATGTAAGCTTTTGCAGGTACCCTGTGACTCTGATCCTGTGCATCTGCGGATGACAAAACGTTGGTAATAGTCACTGGAATTTGGGAAAATTGGTAAGCCTTCGGAAAGTGTGCATATTTTGTGCAATGTGAATTTGGAAGGCATATGCTCTTGTTTTTAATTTGTTATATGGTTTGGAATCCCTTGGCCCTTTTTACTGTGTGTGTATATGGTTGCCTTTTTGTGCTTTGACCGCAATGCATTGCAAATTATGAGTAGATCGTGTTTGTTTGCTCTTGCAATAAGCATGTGTACTGTCATAAGTTGCTGTTATACTTTGCCGACACCTCAAAATGCACATGAAAGTCATTGGGAGATGTTGATGCAGCATTGATATCGTTTGAGATTTGGGATTTTGTTACTGAACATGCAAAGAATAAATATAAGACTTCTTTACATCCATCTTGTAATAATTTGAATGCGCCAATTATATCACACTCTTGCACAGCATTTTCAATATTCACCTGCGATTTTAACTGACATCCTGAAACCTTTTAGCACACTTCAAGAATGCTTCACAAAAACATGCCTCCTGATAGCCCCAAAATAGCAAAGAACAGGAAATTATGAAAGTTTGATATTACAGTGCAGGGGCAATGTACTACCTTCCCAATTACCATTCCCCACATAATGTTCTCAGAGAATAAGAGCATGTTCTAAAAATAAAATTAAATCAGCTTGGATAAAAATCTGCCCAATTAGGGCTACCGTTTTAACCCACGTCCACAGACGCAGATCAAAGTCTACAGGGTACAGCAAATGCTTCTTGTCTCCATTCACACTAACCTCTTGTTTCCATTTTGGCAGCGGTTTTTCGGCAGGTTTGGGTGGTTCGCCTAGTAAATCATTAAACCTATCGTTGGTTATGATTGGTGATTTAACAGGATTGAAATCCGAGTGTCTTCTTAGTTGTTGGTTGTCTCGGTCCACCAGTTTTCGCTTCTGTCTCTCCTCCTCTATCATTTCTGATTGGTCAAATCACAAGCACAATTAGTTAGTGTCTGTTTGCTCTTTTATTGGGGTATTCATATAATACTCAACAAAGTAGGCACAATTATATTATACCTTTCGCACTTAATCTGTATCATGTGCTTTATTCTGTAATAAAATAAAGCATGTGATTAAGAGGTGCAAAAAGTGTAAACATAATACGACACAACACAAGTACCTGGTCTCCAATGCAATAATTTGGCTACATGACAAACATTCATGCCTATGCAAAAACTGTTACAACCAGTATCAAGGGCTCTCTTAGAATTCGGGTTGGTCAGGACCAGAATTTTGGGTTATACTCAAGTCTGACTTACAGCACCTGTGATGTGAATTATGCCTGTAATCAGTGGGTTTGATGTGAACCATCTTTGTGCACATGGTCATCACTGTGACTGCCTTTCAGCCTCTTTTAAATCTACCATCATTCGCTCCACAGTGATGTCAATTCACGCTTCAGCGAAGGAGTATAGAGTTAAGTTCAGGATGGTTACGGAGAACCAACCTACAACTTTCCACTGGTAATATCAAATGAATGCTTTAGAGACAATACAGTACTTAGGGGTCTTTAAACTACATGGGGTAATCAAGATTTTGAATATTGTCAAAATTATCTAGGATAAACTAATTGTCACAGCGTTGGGATACCATAAGGGGTTTACTATCCACCATTATTTAACTCTATTATAGCGAATTTCAGGCAACCTTCAGTCATAGCTATTTGAGTGCCACACATGTCATGTAATGATTTTAAACAGAGTGCAATTTTGTAGGAACTCATACCAAATAATTGCTGTAGAACTTCCATACCTCATTTTGTAATGACACTAAGCAAATAAATTTGAAGCACAGGCATTTAAGTGCCATCGAATTTGAATGTCAATGTCAAGTCTTTTTGTGATATTGGGTTCAAAATTTCTTGTGAAGTTTCTCTAATCAGTCATTTATTCTACAGACATGGCAAATTGTTGTAAAAAATGTTGAAAATCTACCCATGTGAGCTTTCAAGGGTAACATCAATTTTGTTGAAAACTTTTTTTAAAATGACAAAAGGGTCCAAGGTGGAGTCTTGTGGAACCCCTGCACTTTTCAGGTCTGGAAAGCCTTCTCTATTTTGCCAGCTTGTGTGGAACTCCTACTACAGGTGTAAAGGCCCATGTCCTAACATGAGGATAGTGGAATTGCTCATTGAACTACAAAAATTATCTGATGTATAACACTCTCAATACCAAAATAAAGTAACAGAAATGTGTTTGATTATTATAAAATAGAGCCAACATAATTGTAATTAGACAACTTAGGAACAAAGTTTGCCCTGAGGATTTGTGACATTTTAATATTAAATAAACAAAACATTCGGTTACTATCATTATTAACCACATTAATTGAAAGTTGGCAGTCAGAGAGTAAAGGCATGCTGAATAGACAGGTTGTTAGTCATGATTATAGTACGTATTCATGGTATGACGATTTAACACTTAACTGCATAAGGGGGGTTCCTAGGGACCCATTTTGGTTTTTCGGCCGGCGTTTTTTAAGCTTGCAATATATTTGGTTATTATTTTGTGTATTGTCTAACTTCTTTAATTGCCGGCTTGCATTGGTGCAAAAAAAATTCAAATCCATCGCGCCGTTTTTGCGTTAATTAGCATGGGTCCCAGGAGCCCCCCCTATGCACTAACCGACAGTGCCATGACAAAAATTGAAAAATCTTAATAGAGTTACTGTGATTCTGATTTTCATAAATGCATACACCTAGTTACATTAAACAAAGTAAATATGAATCAAAAAATATTATTGGGAAAGTTAGTATAGTAGGTCCAGTGGTTGTCACTAATATTTTATATACATCGTATAGCGGTTTTTAATGAGGAACCTATTGGTTAAATATACAAGGTAACATAAAAAATATAAGAATGGCACGAGACATTTCTATGTGTGCTTATATGGTAATATAGTTCATCCTTACCAATTAAAGCAATCAGCAAAAGTCTATGTGATTCCGTGTCGTAGAAGAAAATGCAGAGAAGGAAACAAAGTAGTTTCTTTCGCACATTTTGACGCAAAATTAAAATCAATGTTTTGCCCCTAATTTTCTTATGAAAAATTTTTTCATTTTTATTTCTGATATTTGTTGATGTCTTTGAATCCTTCTAACATGTGGTGGATTTCATCTAAAAATTCCTTTGGGAAAGGGGTTATATAATGAATGGGTCCTAGGAACCCCCCCCCCCCTTATGCACTAACGGAAGTGCAAACCCCTTATGCAGTTAAGTGTTAAAGACACAGATGATTTAATACACAAATATAGTGTCACAGGAAGTGTTCGTTTTTAAGCTGACGTCTTCATTTTTGTCAAATAAAAAAATATAATATTTAGGAATTTGTCCATAGATCTGAGAAATTTAATAAGCAACAACAAGACTGAGTATGACAAGGATTAATTAATCCAGTAGATCACTTGTCCAGCTCAAGCAGCCTTAAAAAAGTAGATAGCCCTTATACAAATTCATGCAAAAATTCTAACATTTTTATTTGCGTCAACCCCTGTTTGTAAATGCTTAAAGAAAATAATAAAAAGAAGACAAAAACATGCATCAATGCATTCATTACTTTATAAATAAATAAACAAGACACAGAACTGAAATGGTTATTAAAAGAAAAATCTGCTCAAGCAAGTCCGTGTAATATATCGAGGGTTTACTGCAAGAAGGCCCCCATCTGCAATAGCTGCCATTTGTCAGTTGTGTTCTTATTAAGTGTTATACCTGCCAAATCTAACACCTGGCAGCTATTGCAGATGGGGCCTTTTTACCCTAAACCCCGATATGTGAGTAATACAAGGCAGCATCACGTGTAACAAATGTATCCAACTCACCCTGCTCCACTCTGTGTTATTATTTACAACCTAGAGGCACTTTCAAATCAAAAGTACCACACCAAATCTACATTGTCCCAAATGGATTTACTGAAATGTTGTCAAACTTGGGGGAAAAAAGAATGGAATCAATTTGAGAGAACATGTGCAAATCTGATGAAACCGAATGTCATGAAAAAGGCATAACAGATGATCTACGTTATGTAAACGCGACAAAAAAAAAACTGTGATATTGACATTATTACATTGCTGTGTTCGAACACAGCCAAGGCTTCATGAAAGACAAGTGGGAAAGGGGTTAAGTTTGTCTAATGCAATAACAATACCAACATCCCTAGTCAAATTGAATTAAAGTTTTAAGATCCCTGTTTCTACCATACACTGGGTAAATTTAATTTCATCCCCCTCCAGCCTCACTTTCTGGGGTTAGTCGATATTTTTGTGCATATTTATTTTACTAATGGATAAACTTACAGTATACTATTCAGTTATCATTTTTGTTGATAAATACGTTATTAGGTGACACAAATTATTTTAGAGGTTTTGGTGGTCTTGAGTAATATACCCCTCCAAACTTAAAAAATTCTAAGAGCTAGCAATTCAATGCCAATTGTGTATTTGGAAAAATAAAAATATTAAAATAAGACCTCCCTCTCTCCTCACTTTGCAAAAATCGTGAGTTGAAACAAATTTTTGACTCTATGAAGCCAACCGAGAAAGAGATAAACTGAACTTGACAGGTCCAAGACAATTGCAGAAATGATTTGTTTCCCTTTTCAATAAGAATGTTTTAGGTTTCCATGACAACTCATTGCTGTAGTATCTGTTATCTTAAGACTCCTGCTACCCCTTTGAGCACCATTGCCTTTGAAGTACCAAAATGCAAGGAATTTGACCTCATATTTCTCGAGCTGGGAAGGTGATTTCGTACTCAGCGGTAGCTTTGTCGATAGTCGATGGTGGATTGGCGGTAATTGTACAGTCGGTCCCCGCCAGACACACACGCTCTCGTTGCCTTCTGCGAAGCTGCGGATGAGGAAGAGAATAAGTTAACATATTCGAGAATGGGCATATTCTCAAATAAGATAGTACATAATTTTTTTTTACATCTTAACAGCTTGCAGCAGAGTTTGCATCTTACCCAATTTTTCTTCCCATTTTAAAAAACTTGCAACAAGTTTAGGAAATGAAGTCATTACTCTTCATTACTCCACATTTCCAGAAAATATACCGCACTAAATTGTTTTAAAACAACTTTCATGCGGCATTTCGCAAATAAACCACCCCCAGATAAGTTTCCTACAGGGTTAGGATCAAGTAATACCTCTTCACTTAACTCTCTTTCTCATATTTAATTGGAGAAAACTTAGTTTTGTGTATATTCGAGGATTTTTTTTTCTGAAATTAAGATTAGTGCTTAAACCCACCTTACATATCCATCTGCTGTTAACCGCCCTGAGGTATACCATCTTTCTTACAGTATATCCTGATTATCATGATATAGCATCTGGTAACCAATCAAAATCGACTATTGTATTGCACTTACAAAGCTTTCCCTACCTTGTCTCATGAGTGGCTAAGTTATAGCTTCAAACCTTATGACTTACCAATCAAATCATCTGATGTGCCCATAGATTTAAATTTGAGAAAGTGGGTTACTATGGCAAGCTTGCTCTACTCTTTGATTACAACCTTATGGTTTTGGAAAACACTAACATTCTCCAGTCTTTTTGGTCAGTGGCTTTAAAATATGAGCCTAAATTTAGGCCTTCATTACTTGCTTATCACAACGTTTTACTACCAATGTTTTGAGCATATGGGGTTTACAACATAATAGCCAAGGCTGATATGGTCACATATTAAAAATAGAAAACAAATATATGAAATCAAGTCAAGTGGTGAGAAATCAAGTTACTATGGCAACTAAGCCTTAAGTTGTACATTTCTGTAAGCTTTTGCAGTTCCCTGTTACTCTTATGCCTGTGCTCTGCAGATGACAAATACGTTGGTACTAGTCATGGAATTTGGGAAAATTGGTAAGCCTTCGGAAAGGGTGCATATTCTTGTTCAATGTGAAATTTGGAAGGCATATGCTCTTGTTTTTAATTTGTTATAAATATGGTTTGGAAATCCCTTGGCTTTTTCCTGTGCATCTGGTTGTCTTTTTTTGGCTTATACCACAATGCCCTTGCAAATTCTGAGTACATTTTGGGTTTGTGTTGTCTTTGCATGTTACTATCATAAGTTTGCTGTCCATACTTTCGCACCTCACAATGCAAATTAAATCATTGGGAGATGTTGATGCAGCATTGATATCGTTTGAGATTTGTTAACTGACCTGCAAAGAACAAATTTATAGACTTCTTTACTTCTTTACTTAAAGGTGTATAATTTGAAGAAGCAAATTATATATTACACTCTAGCACAGCATTTTCATATTCACCTGTGATTCTAACTGACATCCTGAAACCTTTCTAGCACACTTCAAGCGCTTCACAAAACAGCCACGCTGATAGCCCCAAAATAGCAAAGAACAGGAAATTATGAAAGTTTGATATTACAGTGCAGGGGCAATGCCTAACCTTCCTATTTCTACCCCACCTAAAGTCGAACAGAATCAGAGCATGTTCTAAAATTAAATTCATCATCTGGATAAACATCTGCCCCACTTAGGCTACCGTTTTAACCCCGTCTACAAGATGCGATCAAAGTCCACCGGGTCAATCAAATGCTCTGTCTCCATTCACCATAACCTCTTTGCTTCCATTTTGTGGCAGCGGCTTTTCGGCAGTTTGGGTGGTTCGCCTAGTAATTCATTAAACTATCGTTGGTATGATTGGTGTATTATGCATGGAGAAAATCCGAGTGTCTTTCTTAGTTTTGGTTGTCTCGGTCCACCAGTTTTCGCTTCTGTCTCTCCTCCTCGATCAATGTCTGATTGGTCAAATCACAAGCACCAATTAGTTAGTGTCTGTTTGCTCTTTTAATTTGGGTGTATTCATATAATACTCAACAAAGTAGGCACAATTATATTATACCTTTCGCATTTTACTCTGTATCATTCTTATTCTGTTAATAAAATGCAAGCTGTATTAATGGTGCAAAAGTGTAACATAATTACGACACCAACACAAAGTACTTGTCTCCAATCAATAATTTGGCTACTACAAACTTTCATATGCCGAGCAAAAACTGTTACAACCATGTTCAAGGGAATCTCTTAGATTCGGGTTGTCAGGACCAGAATTTTGGGTTATACTCAAGTCTGACTTACAGCACCTGTGGATGTGAATTATGCACGTACTCAGTGGGTTTGATGTGAACCATCTTTGTGCACATGGTCATCACTGTGCCCTTGCCCTTCTGATCCCTTTAAATCTAGCAACACCATTCACTTCACAGTGATGTCAATTCACGCTTCAAGCCAGAAGGAGTATAGAGTTAAGAATTCAGGATGGTTTACCGGAGAACAACCTACAACTTTCCACTGGTAATATCAAATGAATGAATGCTTGTAGAGACAATACAGTACCTTAGGGTCTTTTAAACTACAGGGTAAATCAGATTTTGAATATTGTCAAATTATCTAGGCTCCACATTACTTGTCACACGTTGGTAATACCATAGGGTTTACTATCCACCAGTATATTAACTCTCTATTATAGCGACTTTCAGAAACCTTCAGTCATAGCTGATTTGAGTGCCACAACAGGCATGTTAATGATTTTTAAAAAACAGAGTGCACTTTGTTAGTAGCACTCATACCAAATACTTGCTGTAGACATTCCATAGCCTCATTTTGTAATGCACCTTAAGCACTATTTGAAGCGACAGGCATATTAAGTGCCGAATTTGAATTGTCATTGTCAAGTACTGTATTCAGATATTTTTGGGGTAAAATTCTTGGTGAATTTTCCTCTTCATCAGTCAATTTAAATTCTACAAGACATGGCAAGTTGTGTACAAACTGTTGAAAATCTACACTTTGAGCTTTCAATAAGTGTAAATTCAATTTTTTGTTTGAAACTTTTTTTAAATGACCAAAGGGTCCAGGATGGAGTCTTGTGGCACCCCTGCACTTTTTTCAAGGTCTGGAAAGCACTTTCTCTCTCTATTTTGCAGATTGTGTGGAACTCCTAATACAGGTGTAACAGGCCCAGGGTCCTAACATGAGGATAGTGGAATTGCTCATTGAACTACCAAAAATATCTTGATGATAACCCTCTCACTACCCAACATAACTTACCAGAAATGTGTTTTTATTATAACATAGAGCCAATAGGCAACATAATTGGTATTAGACAAAACTTAGGAACAAATTTAGCCCTGAGGATTTGTGACATTTTAATATAACGTACAAAACATTGGTTTACTTGACATAAACCACATTAATTGAAAGTTGGCATTCAGAGAGTACAGCATTCTGAATAGACAGGTTTGTTAGTCACATAAGTAGTATCATTTGTAGGACGATTAAACACTTAAACTGCATAAGGGGGGGGTTCCTAGGGACCCATTTTGGTTTTTTCTTTTTGGCCGGCGTTTTTAACGCTGCAATCCTATTGGTTTATATTTTTTGTATTTGGTACTCACTTTTAATTGCGCTTGCAGTGGTGCAAAAAAAATTCAAATCCATCGCGCCGTTTTTGCGTTAATTAGGCATGGTCCCTAGGAGCCCCCCCCTTAGGCACAACGTAAGTGCCCATGACAAGAATTAAAAATCTTATAGAGTTACTGTGATTCTGATTTTCATATGCATACACCTAGTGACATAACAAAGTAATAATTAATCAAAATTCTTGGAAGTAATAGTAGGTAGGCCATGGTGTCATAATGTTTATATACATAATCGTATAGCGTTTTACTGAGGAACCTATGGTAAATTCACAAGTAAACATAAAAATATAAAATGGCACGAGAAATTTCTATTGGTGCTTAATATGTTAAATATAGTTTCATCCTTCCCATTAACGCAATCAGCAAAAGTCTATGTGATTCAGTGCCGGTAGAAATGCAAGAAACAAATTAGTGTCTTTTTCGCACATTTTGACGCAAATTAAAATCAATGTTTTGGCCCCTAATTTTCTTACTGAACAATTTTTTCTGATTTTTATTTCTTAATTGGTGATGTCCTTGAATCTTCTAACATTTGGTGGATTCATCTAACATTCCTTTGGGAACGTTGGTTATATAATGAATGGGTCCCAGGAACCCCCCCCCCCCTTATGCACTAACGAAGTGCCAAACCCCTTATGCAGTTAAGTTTTCAAGACACAGATGATTTACTACAACAATATAGTGTCCACAGAATCGTTCGTTTAAGCGACGTCTTCAATTTTTGTTCAAATAAAAAATATAATATTTAGGAATTTGTCCATAGATCTGAGAAATTTAATATAAGCAACAACAAGACTGAGTATGACAAGGATTAATTAATCCAGTAGATCACTTGTCCAGCTCAAGCAGCCTTAAAAAATAGTAGCCCTTATACAAATTCATGCAAAAATTCATATAACATTTTTATTTGGCTTTTCACCTTTTTGTAAATGCTTAAATAATAAATATATAAAAAGGCCACATGCATCAATGCATCATTACTATTACTTTATAAATAAATAACAAGACACAGAACTGAAATGGTTATTAAAAGAAAAATCTGCTCAAGCAAGTCCGTGTAATATATCGAGGGTTTACTACAAAAAGGCCCCATCTGCATAGCTTGGCAGCTTATTGCATATGGTGGCTTTTGCCCTAAAACCCCTCTATATGTGAGTATACAATGCAGCACACGTTTAACAATGTATCAAACTCACCCTGTTCCACTCTGTGTATTATTTATAACTAGAGGACTTCAAATCAAAAGTAACCAACACCCAATCTACATTGTCCCCAAATGTATTTCACTGAATGGTCAACTGGGGAAAAAAGAATGGAATAAATTGAGATAACATGTGCAAACTGATAAAACCGAATGTCATGACAAGGCATAACAGATGATCTACTTAATGTAACTACACAAGAAAAATGTGATATTTACACTTATACATTGCTTGTGTTCGAACACAGCCAAGGCTTCATGAAAGACAGTGGGAAAGGGGTACATTTGTCTAATGCAATACGAATCCAACATCCCTAGTCAAATTGAATTAAGTTTTAAGATCCCTTTTCTACCATACACTGGGGGTAAATTTAATTTCATCCCCCCCTCCAGCCTCACTTTCTGGGGTATTCTGTGATTTTTGGTGCACAATTTATTTTAATTCATGGATAAACTTACAGTATTTATACTTCATTTATCATTTTTGTTGATAAATAACTTTATTAGTTACACACATACTTTTAAAGAGGTTTGGTGGTACTTGAGTAATAATACCCCTCCAAACCTCAAAATTCTAAGAGCTTCAATTACAATGCCAAATTGTTGTATTTTGGAAAAATAAAATAGTTAAAATAGACCTCCCTCTCTCCTCCTCACTGTTGCAAAATCTTGAGATGTGAAACAATTTTTGACCTCTATGAAGCCAAACCGAGAAAGAGATACTGAACTTGTTTTTTTTTTTTTTGTTTGAACAGGTCCAAGACAATGTGCAGAAATGATTTGTTTTCCCTCTTTCAATACAGACTGTTTTAGTTTCCATGACAACATTTCTGTGTATCTGTTATCTTAAGACTCCCTGTACCCCTTTTGAGCACCATTGCCTTTGAATACCAAATGCAATGATTTTGACCTCATATGAATTTCTCTAAGATATTAGAAGGTGATTTTCTGTTACCTCAGCGGTAGCTTTGTCGATAGTCGATGGTGGATGCGGTAATTGTACAGTCCGGGTCCCCGCCAGACAACCAGCTCTTCGTTCCTTTTGGCGAAGCTGCGATGAAGAGAATAGTTACGGTCAACGGTTAGTGCGTAGGTAAGAGTATTTAATACCGTCAAATATATTGGAACATTAATAACAAGAAAGATTGGAATTGACACATGCCCCTGGAAATATAAACTCACAGACTACAGTTTAGTAACGCACATCATGATTCATTGCATTGCAAACAATTTCAGCCTTTGGTAGGCCTCAAAGAACCTAACATTAAATGAATTAAGGAAAAAAGAATATTGCTAATTTAAAAAAATGGAGATGGTTTCCTGATGCAGTCCACCAAGGAACCCATGCCAGTTAGTCGGCATGTCACCCAGTACTATTGTTCACAACTAAAATTGTTGGACATGGGTCATTTTACATGGGCTTTCACAAATACATAGGCAATGACCTTGCCATTGTCCACATACCCTGCACACATCTGCAGTTCAAATCAATTGGAAGCTCGGCCCACGTTATAGTATATGAGAAGTCAATTCCGTGATGCCAGTAAATTTAAGGTTTACATTTTTCCGTGGTCGTCGCTTCTTAAAATAGATGAGTAACACGTACGCAGACTTTTTTGTAGCACACAGTTTCAATTAATGATTTGTGGATGCTTTTACAATTTGGTGGGATTTCTATAACTCTTCATCAGAACCCACACAAGCTTTTTTCAAAACTTAAAATTTGTTTTGCTATTTAATTTGGTTGCTTTTAACAACCCCCAAACACCCTTCACGTCATATTAGACCAAACTAGATATTAGTTACATTCCGCAACAATAATACGTGATTTTATATGACGGTATTTTGGGACCTCAAATCAGACCATTTTCCAAAGCGTTTTCGACCATCGATTAGGTTGCAGTGATTGTATTGTTTTTGCGTATACAAGAAAAATAACCGCAATTTGGGCGTTACCTCCTGATTGACTGCATGCCCAAACTGAAAATGAACATATTAGTTCCAATCCCCACCAGAGCTATGGAGAACCTAGGGGAGGCAAATTGCCAACTAAGAGTATTTGGCTCTTCCAATCTGAGCACTATATTGCACCCATGTTTTTTCTCTTCTAGATATATAAAATTCAATCCATTTTTTGACAAATTTCTTGGAAACTTTTCCCTGACCAAAATCAGAAATTTCCTGACTATTCCTGAAGAACGTGTCCAGGTACACATGGATGGGGAAGGGTGAAGTAGGGTCTCAACTCCGGTTCATCTCATGTCAGACTGCATGGAATAGCCTAGCATGAAATCTTCTTAATATATAAGAGGATCGAAGGATTAATTACAAGGATTGTACAGATTTATTCTGTAAAAGAGTCTTTACTCTAGTTCTACTCATGACTATCTTACCACTGACACAGCCCAAACCTCCCCCCCCCCAAACAAAAAAATTATGTGGAAAAATTATGTTGAAACATCGGCAGTGTTTACATAACAATAACACCTTAATGTAACAAATTGCTTAAAAATTTCCAGAGCTGATTTGAAGGGGAAAAACAATTCACATGGTTTAAAATATTGTGCCTGATGAATATAACCATTGACCACTGGAATCAGATTATTCATAATACAGAGTTAAGGTGAATGAGGCAACAACAGCATGTCATGTTGTAGTCCCACAACTGATTTGAAGCGCTTTAGCTACATACATAGTTTTTTTTATCATTTGAAAAGAAAAAGTAGAGAAAAAGACAATTTTAATAAAACTTTAAAAAACTAAAAAATCTTAAAAAAAAAAAAAGAAGAAATTAAAAGAAAGAAAAGAACAAAGCATCCTTTCCCTCGCCGACAAATAAACAAAAAAAAACCTCTCACTCTTCCCTCCCTATCCTCTCCTGCCCTCTGCTTTCTTCCTCCCCTTACTCCTTCCCCTACCACCTCTCTCCCCACTCCCCTGCCTGCCCCCCTCTGCGCGCTCACCCCTCCCCTTCCCCTCCTGCCTATCCTCCTCCTCCCTCCCCCTCTTTCCCTCCCCTCCCTCCCTGCCCCCTCTCTCTCCCCTCTTCTCCTTCCTCCCTCCCCTCCCCTTCTCCTCTCCCCCTCCCCCCTCCCCCCTCCCCTTCCATCCTTCTTCTGCCACGCCTCCCCTCCTCCCCCCCCCCTCCTCCCCCGCCTCCCCTCTCTGCCCCCCGTCCCCTTCCTCCTTCTCGTACAACCTCCTCTCTCCTCTTTCTCCTTCCCCAGACACCCTCTCTACTCCTTCCTCTCCCCTCCTTCTCTCCTCCCCCTCCCTCCTCTCCCTCTCCTCCTCTCCTCCCCTCTCCCTCTCCCCTCGTCCTCCCCCCTCCCCCTCCCTCCCCAACTGCAACGTGCTGCCATTTCTACTCTCCCCGCCTCTACCCTTTTCACCTTTTGGTCTTTTTCTACCATTTGTCGCGTCACATCATGAAGTCCATCAACGCCACACATGGCCAGTTACTTTACAAACACCCCTACTGCTATTTTAGTTCAGTTTGCAGCTTGAGTTTGCAAATCACACCGTTTCTTCCTAGGGGAGACCATGGAGAGAATAACTAGCAATTCTTAATTTAGGAGAGGAGCTCATTATGCCCAATAGGCCTATTCCTATGGACGTAAATGTCACAATCATAAGGACTAAACTTTCGCACAGACTCTGTCTACCACCGGAGCTGGCAGTATGATCTAAGCTAGTCTAGTCATCCTTAGCAGGGGATCACATGTTTATGTTTGCCATATAAACAATGCTAATGACCCAATGAGCTCCTGCCTACTGACAATCTGACTGATTCAATGACCACAATGATAAGTCTACCACGCACTGGATATCCTCAATACCCTGAGGAGAAGTTCATTGAACCATTCATACTGAAATTTGTACTAAGATAATCGGTCCTTGGTATTTGGATATTTATGACTAAGTACAAGAGGGCAACGTAGTATTGTTTTACCCACATTGGGGAATTTGGATTCACTGAACTGATTATTTAGCAGGGGGGAGAATATTTTAAAGATTCATGTTTTAGTTAATAAATACTCAAACATTTTAAGATCTTCCCACATTCTTGACGCACCCATGTGGACCACCCCCCCCATGAGTTGTTTCCATAAATCTGAGTTGAACTTTTGACCTAGGCTATTTCCCATCAAATATGCACATCTTCTAATCCTCTTTATCAAAATGTCTTAACACTTAACTGCATAAGGGGTTTGCACGTTCCGTTAGTGCATAAGGGGGGGTTCCTAGGACCCATTCATTATTATAACCACTTTCCCAAGGGAATTTTTAGATGAAATCCACCACATGATAGACGGATTCAAAGACATCAACAATTGAGAAATACAACTGAAAAAAATTGTGTTCAGCTAAAAATTAGGGCCAAACATTGATGTTAAATTTTGCGTCAAAATGGTGCAAAAAAGACACTAATTGTTTCTTCATTTTTTCTATGGCATGAATCATCTAGACGTTTGCGGATTGCTTTAATTGGTGAAGGATGAACTAATTTAACATATTAAGCACCAATAGAAATGGTCTCGTGACCATTTTATAATTTTTTTAGGTTTACACTTGATAATTTACCATAGGTTCCTAACATTAAACCGCTATACGATGTATATAAAAATTATGACACCAATGGCCTACTATACTTTCCAAGAATTTTTTGATTAATATTTACTTTGTTTATGTCACTAGGTGTATGGCATTATGAAAATCAGAAGCACAGTAACTCTATTTAAGATTTTTAATTTTGTCCCATGGGCACTTCCGTTAGTGGCATAACGGGGGGGCTCCTCCGGGACCCATGCTAATTAACGCAAAAACCGGCGCGAATGGATTGAATTTTTTTTTGCACCATTCAGCGCAACTAAAAGTTAGACAAATCCAAAAAACATAAACAAATAATATTACCGCGTTAAAAAACAACAACGCCGGCCGAAAAAAAAACCAAAAATGGTCCCTAGGAACCCCCCTTATGCAGTTAAGGTTAAAGGCACTATCCAGTGATTGGCTAAATCAGAAAACAAAAAAAATCATAAAAAAATCAGATTTTTGCATGTCTGTAACAAGTATAGGTATCCTAACATACCCTGCAAATGATTACGACCAAAAGCAACCTAACAGGACAAAATCGATGTTTTAGTCCATTAGTGTCCGTTCGGATATTTACTACTACACGTAATTGAATGGAGTTTCGTATCTTTGAAACTGCCGTTTTCTTCGTTTTTCGGTCATTCTTTATTTGGAAAAGGTAACATATGAGAATTCCTACAGCTTATTCTTCACTTTCTAAGCTATTCCTTCTGCAAATTTCAAATATTTTTTACTCTTTCTGCATAAATCACTGATAGTGGTCTTTAATGTCAGTCCTTGTGTAAGAGACTTGAGGATGCATAATTGATCCTAAAGTTGTATGACACTTAGCTTAATTTAAAAAAAAAATCATGTGCATTGATAATCTGAAATTCGTATAATGTTTTGAGTGTGGGTCATCTTTTTGTTATTACCAATTAGAATAAATATCAAATGAGTACTTAATATGCACAAAGGGTGATGAATACGCCATCATAATGTGTAAATGTCCACTACTATCCCCTATACCCTACCACATACCAAGTTTTTCAAGTAAAATCGGTCATTGCTTCATTTTGGAGAAGTGAAAGTTTGCTTTTAAAAAATCTCATTGCCAAGCACTTTGTGCAATTTTATTTAACCTCTCAGTACAAAAATAAATCATTGGAAGATCACCCCATCTTATGTCAAAATACCCTAGGTATGCTCATACCTTAGAGTAGCAAATTGTTCCAAAGCCCAACAATTGTTTGAACATGATGCCCCTATTATCATTAATCAACGTGACTCAAAAATATAAAATTTGTAGTATCAAACATTTTTTTAAAAATATTTAGTACACCAGACTGTACATTAGCACTGTGCAAATAATTGAAGTTCAAGTTGAAAAAGAAATTAAAGGCCCCATATCAGTGTTTGCTTAAAACACAAAAAAAATCATCAAACTCAGATTTCATATTTTGTAATAAGTATAAATGTATCCCACACAACCCTGCAATATGATGAAGGCTGAAGTCAGCCTTTAAGGACCAAATCTGGACAAAAATCAGATATTTCAATCATTACTGTCCGTACGACACTTACTGCAACCCATAACTGAATGCGATTCATATCTTCGAAACACTGCTGTTTTCTTTCTTTCCGACAAATTTTTCAGTTTGTGCAAAAATAATTGTTTGGAATTCTACAGACTTATCCTTCACTTTTAAGGCTATTCCTGCAAATTTCAAATCATTGAAAACTCTTCTTCAGAAAGCACTGATAGCGTCTTAAAAAAGTGAAATAGTGAAAGAGGAACGTCATTTCCTTCTTTTGTAACAGGAAATATATCACTTCATTTACCTAATATACAATACAATGTTTGGAATCGGTGAAATATTTCTCATATACACCCTTGAGGAATTTTGTTATATGGGAGGTGTGAAGGTCAAAAATTGAGACAAACCATAACAAAATGTAAACAAAGTAGTGTTAATCTCAGAAAAAACAATTTTGATTTACTCTGGATTAGAATAGATTCTAAAAACAAAAGCTTATTTTGTAATTTTATATATATTGCGTGCTATTAAGTAGGGTGACAGATGGTAAGAAATGATCTGAACTTTGTTAAGCTTGACCTATTCTCAGCTGATTTCACCATGGCCTTCTGTCAGCTAGCAATAACTCTTCCCCTTAAGGCTTCCTGGAATGCTTTGATGCAATATTTGAAAGATTAAATTTGTTTTATCTTCTCCATTTTCAAGTAACATGTATAATCCATTTCAAAATAATGTTTAAATCAGGGGGAAGGGTTGACACTTAAAACAGCCCTCTGTAGGAAGTGGTTTTTATATCATTAAATATGTAGCTCTTGCATATGAACCATGCTAGCTAGTGAGACCCCTTGAAGGTTTAGAGTCCCTTTTTGTATTGTATATTTTTAAAGAATTTTACATTATAATCTAAACATGAATTTGAATTATCCTTTTACCCAGTTGTGACCAAACTTAAAAGTGTGTATTATCGTGATTCCTAGCACCTTCATTTTGTATTTTATATTTCAATTAGATATTCCTCAGAAAAGGCATTTAAAAAAATTCAGGTGATTCTGTTGTGCATTTTTATTTCTTATTATTGCACTTCACCATAGGCCAACTGTCTTGTTAAGTTCCATCCATTTATGACAGAAAATACCAATTGCCAAATGCCTTTTACAGTAGAAGATTGAATGTGCACGTAATATAGGCACACATACTATTCTTAGGCAATGGTTCGATGATTATAAATTCTCCAATTTGTGTTTATGGTAATTGGGAAGCAAAGATGTGGATCACAAAACCCCTTTAACACAAGCTTTTGAAACTAAAGTCCATGTTGTCTACCTGAAGTTTCCTGATGCATTCCTGGTATAAAATTGTATTTAATTCAAAAAATTACTAAAACTTACTTTTGAGATATGTGCAAAATGTTGACACGCTGCATTCATGACTGTGAACTTTAAAAGAGCGAACCAAATTGGATCTTCCAGACTAAATCACAGATTATGAAGTAGGTTAATCAACTGACACCCAGGAAACAAGATTCCACCTCATTCAATCTCACAAAAACTTTTTTGGCATGTCCATTGAAATCTATAACCAAACTCCTAGAATCCATCACTAAGACTGACCTATTTAAGCAATAGTGGATATTTAATAAATGACAGACCCGTCATCAATTTTTTAAATGATATTTTGATTCGGTATGTTTTTTTTAATGGGGCATTTTCGTATCCACAGCCTCATCCCCCGATTACCTCAAAGCACTTGAGATTTCATATCATTAAATGTAGCTCTTGCATATGAAACCCTGGCTCGCTAGTGAAACCCCTTGAAGGTAGAGTCCCTTTTTGTATAATTAAAGAAGTTCGCATTATAAATCTGAAATGAATTTGATATATTATACTTTACCCAGTTGTGACCAAACTTAAAAGTGGTGTATTTTGTGATCCTAGCCCTTCATTTTTTAATATTCATTAGATTTCTCAAGAAAAGGCATTTAAAAAAATTTCAGTTGATTCTGGTTTGCATTTTTATGTTCTTTTTCACTTCACCATAGGCCACTGGGTGTGGTCCTTTCCATCCTTTGAGAAAAAATACAAAATGCAAAGCCCTTTTACAGTAATTGAATGTGCACGTAAGATAAGGCCCACATACTATTCTTAGGGCCAATGGTTCAGATTATATAAAAGTCCTCATTTGTTTTAAGGTACGTTGGAAGCAAAGATGTGGATCACAAAAACGCCCCCTTTAAACACAGCTTTTGAAAAACTAAGTACATTTTTGTCTATCCGAAGTTTCCTGATGCCTTCTGTATAAATTGTTGTATTTTACATTCAAAAAATGACTAAAACTTTGAGATATGTGCAAATGTGTGACCGCTGCATTATGACTTGTGAAACTTTAAAAGATCAAACTTGGATCTTCACAGACATAAAACACAACAGATGAATGGAGTAGGTTAATCAACTGACACCCAGGAAACAAGATCCACCCATGTCATGTCAACAAACTTTTTTGGCATGGTCCATTGAAATCTATAACGCCAACTCCTTAGAATCCAATCACTAGACATGACCTATTTACAGCAATAGTGATATTTATATGACGACATAACCAACCCGTCCCTCAATTTTTTAAATGAGATTTGAATTCGGATTAGGTTTCTTTTTAATGGGGCATTTCGTGATCCACAGCTCATCCCCCGATTTTACCGTCAAAAGAATTGAGATCTTTATCTCATCTGAACATCAGGTGCCAATCTTAAAGGTCAAATGTAATCACTCTAAGAAAAAAATTGTACTTGTAAGTTTCTTGGTCCGTAAGCGGACAAAATTACAACCCGATGGGGCAGCACAATAGAACTATTTCGCTCATAACAGTACAAACGCACAT
>JAMKCH010026914.1:0-36099 GCA_023653785.1 Ophioderma brevispina
GAGTAAGAGTCACTGGTGATGATACCTCATTACAAAAGCTTCAAATACAAATATAGTAAACGTCTAATGAATAGAAATTATCATATTTTGAAGAAAAGGGCGCTGATATGGTCCTCCTGCCAGAGAGACGAACCTCGGGAAAAGCACCTCCTATCCAAATTGAGTGACAAAAACCCATATATACGAAATCCATCTTTCAAGGGGGGCGGGGGCTTTATTCTGAAGTTAACAATGGCCACCACGCATTTTGTTTGGCAATTTCAATAAAAAAAGTTCGTAACGCGATATATATATTATTATATACGGATAAAGTGCACGTGATACTGTACTTTATTCCGTCAAGGCTGCTGAATTCAACTGGGTGCAGACGGCAGTGGGTGCGCAAATTGTGGCTACCCTATTTAGGATGAAAGGGGATTCATAATTCTTTGACCTTTATATATAGGCAATAATTTTGTCAAACCATTTCAATCTCTTTGTTATGAATTTGATATTCCCATCACCGATAGAAGAAATACAATTCTTTAATGAATGGTATTAGTGGGATTTGTTTCCGAAACAATGATATACAGGATAATGATTTAATCTTCATTTGCTTCCCTTTTGGGGCAAAAAAAGTTCCCAAATATGTCTATTCCATTCTAAGGAATCGGGCACCTGTTGAAGTTGAAACAATTGATGATTTGTTTAGATCTTTTGAAGAAGCTGACTGGAAATTGTTCACATAGTACTTAAAATGTACCATTGAGACCCCATTGAGATCTTTTTATTTCAAATTTTTCCACAGGGCAATCTGCACAAACCAATTCTTCACAAGACCGAGAGGATTGATTCACCAAACTTTTACGGTCCCTGTAATGAGTTGCATAATCTATTTTACACCTATTCTGTAATTGTACCAAGGTGTCTCCACTATGGATGAATTAAGATTTTTTACATCAATATTTTTTACGAAGGAGTCCTTTGTGTTTCCAGTTTGAGATCATTTTGGTGTTGGAACCCCGGAGTCCCCTCTATCATGACACTTTTATTACTTTCCTCTTTTATGTCTTAAATTTTATATCACTATTGACAGATTTCAACCAAATAACTCAGTTTTTGTGCCTTTTTCAATTTGTTCCAAATTGTAACCAAAACTGAATATAAATTGGCTGAAATGGTAAAGAGAAATTAAGGCAGCCATTTTTAAGAAATGACTATTGACCTTGAGCCCTCATAGCTTCTCCCCTTTGTTGTTAATGGTTTGCTGTACCTTTAATTGTAATGCTATGGCGACATCGAAATGGTGGGAGAGGTGTGTCTATGTTGTGTGAGAATGGGTTTGTTTTTGTCTCCGTCTTTCGTCCTGTTTTTCTGAGTTTGATAAATATAAAACACAGAAGGAGAGTTCAGTATCTAATGGGATAGCGAACTGATTATGATTTAAATAGTATTCATACAGCGAATGAAAAATAGAAAACGAGAACAAGAGAGAGAAAAGAGACACGGATGCGAAAGGGTTTGCTGCTACCTTGTCAACCTTCTTGTACACCTGTAAAAATGGTGTCTTGGCAAAGGACACTTCACGTGTCAACAATTTTGAGACATGTATCGATTTAGACACAAAGTTTACGTCTCTTTGCAAGACTAGTTTACAAAGTCATCTTTTTTAGCAAGACACTGTTTTAAGACGGTCTTTTGCATCAATAAGGACACATGTCTTGCTGGAAGACGTTGGTCTTTGTGTCTTAGATTATGTTTTATTCTGTTTTCTTTTATTTCTATTGTTGAAACAGGTCTATTGCCAAGAAATGTCTTACATATGACGCCAGGAAACCATTTACAGTGTATAACCATTACTTGTAGTGTAACGTTGGGAAATTCCTCAGGGGTCGATCCTGTGGCCATTATTTTTTTACATTAATAAAAATTAATCAGCTTTAACTGCAAAAAATATATGCTGATGACCATTCTCCTGGACTCTACCAAAAAACTCCAACCTCGAAGACATGACTCTTTGATAAGGCCTCATTGAGAACCGTAAGAAAAAAAAAACGGACCCGTAATATCTTAGGAAGCTACTTGATATCTGAATACGCTATCGTGTGCATTAAAATACTTAGCGTTACTACTACACCCATTTCTGGAAGTTATGGAACCTTTGGGCCGATGATGGAGCCCTGAGGGACAGAGAAGTTGAAAATATGCTGATTGGCCATTTCATTGTTAATCAAGAGTAAGGCGTATTACCAAAATGGTTTCAAGCATTTTATTTTTATTCAAATGCCATTTTCATAGAATCAAAGGCAACGTTCAAGTTGAGCAACCGAGCAATACCAACCTAGCATCCAGGCTTGTGTTTTCTAACCTGGAGAATGGCAGTCTTGGTGGAACGTGAGCTTTCCTATGCATTGAAAAGGCGCTCCGAGATCATCGTCGCCAACATGCTGTAATTGCCTGACGTTGATGCGGCCTTCTCAATCAATTGGCAATGTTTATATTAGCAACTGGCCTGTAGCTCTTAAACATATGAGAGACATAAAAATCGTGCAGACTGAAAAAGACAGTAAGTCCGACAGCAAAAGTACGACTCCGAGATAGGGAGTCTGAAAGAAAATGGGCATCGTCAGAAGTGAGAATAGACAGAAGAAGCAGGAAGAGATATGAAACAAAGAGGACAGAGAAAAGAGACGAAGGGTGAGAAAGTTGGACAGAAGTGACAAATGACAAGAAAGACAAGAAAGACAGAAATATTTCCTCTGCACTCTGCTTTTGCAGTGTCTATCTGTCAATGTCCCTCTGCCTCTCCTCTCCCCTTGCTCTATCTTTTTTCTCTCCCCCTCTTCCTCCTCCTCCTCCTCCATGTTCCTATTCGGTTTTGTCTCTTCTCTTTCTGACTCCTCAATGTTCTGTGTCGTCTCTTTTGTTTTCCTTCTTTTTATGTCTTTTTCTGTTCCGTCGCCAATCTTTCTAATTTCAGTCTATTGTGCTTTGTTTTGTTTGTTCGGGGTGTCCAAAATAAGTGTCGTCTAATTGTGTTAATTTGTTCGCCGACTGCGTGTCCCTTTATCTGATTGAAATACGATTATTTACGCTATAAAAAACGGTTCAAGGTCACCTCGGTGCTTTGATTTCATCGAAACTGTGGCCAATTATTTCGCTCGTATTAAATCGGCATTTTATCCATTTGTGATGCGTCAGTGTTGTACTTTTCAGGACTACAGAGATCACCTTCCCCCCCCCCCCCCACCCCACCCATAGCCTTGGACGATGTTTGAACCTTCAACACGCTTTGCTCTAATTATGTACAATGGAATGTAAAAATACCCGCAAATGTATACTGAGGGTTAATACCAAATTAGACCACAATTTGATACCATTTTCATAGATATTGCTACGTTATCTTTCAGCCCCAGAATGACCTGAATAACCTCATCTGCATCATTGAACGATTGTCCCCAATAACGCAAACTACACATTTTTCTCTTGGTAACAACGCGGTTTGGTGTTCAATTCAGTTAAATTTGATAATTTTAAATTTTGGACTTTTTTTATATTTTTGAGAAATCTTATTTTTGGCATGTTCCACTCTTTCTACCAAAGGGACTTGATATGTTATTCTATGCTGTTTCTAATAAAAATATCACAAAGTTTGGTGCTATTGCAATTAGTGTGGGTAAGTTTGTTATTAATTTTACTAGCCTAAAACCAAAAACAAGCCACTTAAAATAATGATCTTGATCTTGTAGTTCATGAAACGAACAACGATATTTATTTTAGGAAAGGGCAATACATACATGGTGAAACTCTATGTGAAGATAACTTTTATTTAAAGAATATAAAAAAAATAAAAAAAATAAAAAAAATAAAAAAAATAAAAAGTTAAACAAAAAACAAATCGCATGAATACTTTTGCCGGATTCATGAATCCAAAGCATAATTTATTTATTGACGATGCCTTAGGTTTTCGAAACAAATGCAACACTTGGACAAAAATTGATTCTTTGATATAGAAATCCAATGAAAGAAAAAAGAAACTCAAGCACCAACCAACAAACACGGTAGGTTTAAGATAACTTGCAGCAAATCAAAGCTATACGTTCGTTATTCACCCATTAGATATCACAGAGTTGGGATGGAACGATGTGAGCGGACGTGTTCAATGTTAGAAGTTCCACTTGAAATTTCCGCACTAGTAGCAATTTAGACCCTACACATCCTATGATATTTTGGCAAAAACCAGGTGAACAATAAAACTAACAATGACATTTCTGCTTAATTTAACGTACTTTATACTATTGGGGTCGCAGGTTTAGGCATATCAATATGCCTACAACCACACACATAGGAGATGAAAATTCCCTGGCCTTGAGACATGATCAAATGTAACGCGCATAAGCCAACCGGGACGTTACCACATGTATATATGTTGCATTTCATCTTTGTGCGCCATCTCCCTCGGTAAATAAACGTTCTGACAAAGCCGCATCATTGACGAACAAAATAGAACTGTTTCTTTGCCCCATCTAATAGGATTCCACCAGTGACGTACACATGATTAAATAATATATTGATTCAGAGGAGTAACAATTATGTCTGCGTGAAAAGTGACAAAGGGAAAGTAAGTAATCAAAAAGTAAACTTGAGGGGAAGAGATGAAAAGAACATGTGGTAGGAATGGCTCTTCTGAACTGAAAAAATTATCAATCAAATTAAAATGACATTATTAAAGCGGCCAAATCGGTACAAAATGTTCAAAGGCGCTAAACACAAAAATACAGTTAGGTACTGCTAATAAGCCTCCTGAAAAAAAAGATTGCGTATTGGTCATGCGGGGCTGTTCTTGATATGATAGAAGATTATTCCAAAACTTTGGTGCGTAAACAAAACTGATCTGTGAGCAAATGAAACGCAGGGGGTCCCTTGGTGATTAAGTAAGTTGAACAAGATGACCGGAGATGTCTCTTATTGACTCAGTGTGAAACATGTCAGGAAATGTCTGAGAGGCCTGTTAGTGAAGTGTTTATAGATGAACAGTGGAACTTCCAAATCGATACTCTGTTTGATTGGCAGCGCAGCCAATTGCAGAAACAATAAGTGTTCGATGTGGTTGAATAAAACTTGCGTCTTCTGAAGTGAAGATTACTTCTGGCAGAGGGTCATTGACCATTTTGGGGGTTTCTTATAGGGTACAATAATTAAGCTGCGATGTTACAAGTGCATGAGCAGCGATCTTACAGGGTTCTGAATGGACACCAACATTAACACCAGCAATTGAAAAATGCTGCCACCATAGATTAACTTTATCAAGGTGAGCACGTTGACCACTTACAAGAACCGCTGTCTTTTCAGCATTCAATTTCAGGAAATTTGCAGTCATCATTCATAAGTCTGAAATACAATTCGCATTTTGGAGGCAGCTTCGGTCAAACAAAGAATGATGTTCCTTGAAGATATGGAACCAGGGTATTGCCCGCCTACTGGGAGGTTTCATGCCATGCTTTCGAACTATATTCCCGAAGAAGAAGGGAATACTAACGAATACTGTTAAGATAAATCTTTTAAAAGTAGATGAGACACCTTGCCATTTATGTGCGCTGCCTTCTCTTAGATGCCAGGTATGATTTAAACCATTAAATTTCGAACACAGTGGACACCAAGCAAATCTCAAAAAGCACATCATAGTCGATCACATTCAAAGTAGCGCTGACACCAAGAAGGACAAGAACGGTGAAGCCCGTCTTTTTTGACTTGAAGAATACTCTGCAACGGCTCAGTGCTGAAGCCAACGCAAAGATGTTGTGAGTGCGCAGTGTGGAATTGATTTAATCTTGAAGTTGTTTACGTAATAGTGTTGGCTGACTTTCCTTGAAGGTTTGGAGGGCTGGTATATTGACTAATTGATCAGGTAAAATGTTCCATGCGGATTGTTGATGGAAGAACGAGTCTTGGTCACAGTTCTTTGTGGTCATGGGTCTTATAAAAAGGCTTCTTGAATAGTGTTGCGACGAGTGGGGCGGCTGACTGCTGTGAGAAACTTTTGTGTGGTATGACAACTTGGGTCTGAGTTGATTTTATGGAGCATGGAAAGTCTTGCAATCTGCCGACGCATTTGCAATGAGTACATGGAGAGATTGGGAAGTTTGTACACTATAGATCTGTCGTAATGTCTACAGGCAAAGCTTGCTGCTTTGCGCTGAACCGCCTCGTTCCACCTTGTGTTGAGCCCTGTGGTCTGCGGTTGTCCCACACCAGCTGCTTACGCAGGTGCGGGGCGCATCAATGATAATAAGCAAGATAGTAGCCTCAAATCAGTGGTACAGAATGAAGATTGCTACTACTACACCAAGAACGTTCTTGGCCTTTAAGCCACAGCAGATTTAGGTGATCCGATTTTAGGCTATTGTTGTTAAATGAATACCCAGATAAGTGTGAATGGAGTCTCTGTTTCCTGTTAACACTGATGAACAAGCTTGTATTGAGGGAGCTGTTTTAGTTCTAGAGTGAGTTATTTTTAAGGTAAACCATTTTGGGCATTAAATGGCATATGCCACAGTTTGCCAATGATTCAACTTGTCAAGGTCATCTTGTACTAAACGCGAAACATCAGAGTTATGTTGTTGGTACGATAAATACGCAGTCGTCAGCAATAAACGAACCTTCCGATGAGATGTTATCAGGAAGGTCGTTTATGTAAGTTAAGAACCACTAATGGGCCGAGGACGGTGCCTTGGGGGACGCCCACGATGCTAAACTGCACACCCACTGCGAATGTCGCATCCAACAACAACTCTGTTTACGTTATTAGACAATTTCAAATCAATGTGTGAGTTCTTCCTGATGCCATAGTTGCGTAGTTTGTACATTAATCGCATGTGGGCGACTGTGTCGAAGGCCCTGCTAAAGTCCATGATACCCATGCAATAGAAGTCTGGTTAAGGGGGGGGGGGGGGGGCCCTTAGCAAGGTCATAAACAGAAGTATTAAGGACTTCTCGTAGGCAGTGTTGTGACGGGAAACCGTGTTGTCTGCAGATAGGCTGTGATACTTTGAAAAAATGGCGGCTGATATTACTATGGAATTATGTTTTCAGAATTTGGAACCTAAATTGGGGTTTTAAAGAAACAGGGCGGAGGGAAGTAATTTGAGGCCGTGGCCCGTCACTTTTTTGAAAAGGGTGAGATATTAGCTGTGAGGAGCAGTTGAGGAAGTATACACTGTGTGTGTAATGATTTCTGAAATATGGGTTAGACCGGTGTGAGTTCTTAGCGAAAGATCTAAGAATATTCTCGAAGCCAACATCAAAAGGCGCTACACAAAAAAATACAGTTACTGCTAATAAAGCCTCCTGAAAACATATTCGCGTATTGGTCAGAGGGCCCGGCTGTTCTTGATCTGATAGAAGCTTATTCCAAAAACTTTGGTGCCTACGTAAACAAAACTGATCTGTGAGCAAATGGAAACGCAGGGTGTCCTTGGTTGAATTTAAGTAAGTTGAACAAGATGACCGGAGTGTCTCGTATTGAATCAGTGTGAAAACATGTCAGCAGAAATGTCTGAGCAGGCATTGTTAGTGAAGTGTTTATAGATTCAAAAGTGGAACTTCCACAATCGATACTATGTTTGAGGCAAGCGCAGCAAGCAGAACATAAGGTTCAGATGTGGTTGAATAAAACTTGCGTCTTCTGAAGATTACTCTGGCAGAGGTTCATTGACATTTTGGGGTTTCGATAGGGTACAATAATTAAGATGCCGATGTTACAAGTTGCATGAGGCAGCTGTCTTACAGGGTATGACTGGACACCAACATTAACACCCACAATTGAAATGCAGCCCCATAATTAACTTCTCAAGGTGAGCAAGATGACCCATTACAAGAACGCTGTTTTTCAGCATTCAATTTTCATAGGAAATTGCACCGTCAGATTAATAAATCTAGCACTACCAAGTCGCCACTTTTGAGGCAGCTTCGGTCACACAACCGAATGATGTATGTAATTGAAGAGATAGAAACCCAGGTATTGCCCGCCTACATTGGAGTTTCATCCATGCTTTCGAACTTATATTTCCCGAAGAAAGTGAATAACGACATATCTTTAAGGATAAATTTTTTTTTCCTTTTTGTTAAAAGTAGATGAGAATTGCCATGTACATTTATGTGAGCTGATTCTCTTAGATGCCCAGGTTGATTTAAACCATTAAGTCGAACACAGTGGACACAAAAGCAAATCTAAAAAAAAGCACATCATAGTCGCTCAACATCAAAAGAGTAGCGCTGACACAAGAAGGACAAAGAACGTGAAAGCCCGTCTTTTTTGACGTTTGAAGATACTCTGCAACGGCTCAAGTGCTGAAGCCAAACGCAAAGGTGTGAGGGCGCAGTGTTTAGAATGATTTAACTCTTGAATTTAAGTAAGTGGTTTGCGGGACTTGTTCCTGAAGGTTTGGATGGATGGTATAGTTACTAATTGATAACGGAAATGTTCCATGAGGATTGTTGCTGGAAGAACGAGTCTTGGTAACCGTTCTTTTTGGTCCTGGGTCTTAAAAAAAGGCTTGACTGTGCGACGAGTGGGGCGCATGACTGCGTGAGAAAAGAAAATTTGGTGAGGTATGGACAAAAACTTGGTCTGAGAGGATTTATGGAGCATGGAAAGTCTTGAAATCTGCCGACGCCGCATTTGCAATGAGTGCCCATTGGAAGAGATTGGAGATTTTTGTCACCACTGCTTAAGATTGTCGTAATTTTACCGGCAAAGTGCTGCTTGTGCGCTGAACCGCTTCCACATTTGGATATGAGCCCTGGTTGCTGTGTCCCACCACACAGATGCTGTCGCAAGGAGCGGGCCGCATCAATGATTAATAAGCAGTACCTTTCAAAAAATCGTGTACATGGAATGAAGATTTTCTACTTAATACACAAAGAACTTTTTGGCTTTAGCAACAGCATGATTTACGTGGGTAATCCTATTGCAGGTCTTTTGTTTAAATGATACCCAGATAAGTAGTGTGAGTCTTGTTTCCTGTAACACTGACGACCAAAGCTTGACTTGGTTGAGCTGTTTAGTTCTGGAGTGAGTTATTTTTAAGGTGAACAATTTTTGGGCATAAAATTGCATCTGCCACATGTTTTGCCAATGATTCAACTTGTCAAGTATCTGGTAAAACGCAGAAAGAACATCAGAGTATGTGGTGGTACGATAAAATAAGCAGTCGTCAGCAAATAACGAAACCTCGATGCGATGTTATCAGGGAGGTCGTTTATGTAAGTTAAGAACAATAATGGGCCGAGGACAGTGCCTTGGGGAACGGCTCCGATCTAACCTGAACCCAATGCGAATGTTCGCCATCAACAAACAACTCTGTTCGTTTACTTAGAAATTTTCAATCCATGTGTGAGTTCTTCCCGTGATGCCATAGTTGCGTAGGTTGACATTATCGCCTGTGGGAGACTGTGTCGAAGGCCTGGCTAAAAGTCCATGATACCCATTGTCATAGGAGTTCTGGTTATCAAGGGTCTTAGGGCAAGGTCATCAACAGTAAGTATTAATTGACTCTCGTAGGAGTGTTGTTGACGGAAACCCGTGTTGTCTGTCAGAGAGGCGTTGATACTTTGAAAAATGGTGAGCATGATATTACTATGAATTATGTTTCAAGAATTTTGGCAACACATTGTGGTTAAGAACAGGGCGGTTAATTTGAGGCAGTGGCCCTTCCTGTCACCTTTTTTGGGAAAATGGTTGAGAGATTAGCTGAGGCCAGTCTGAGGAAGTATACCTGTGTGTAATGATTTTGAATTTTGCAAAATAGGGGTTAGCACCGGTGTGAGTTCTTCAGCGAAAGGACTTAAGCATATTATCAGAAGCCCATCAGGGCCTGGAGCTTTGTTTTCATCAAGCTCTCAGTAACTAATGACCCCCTCCTGGTGTATCTCAAAATCCTCCATCAATGGGAAACTTTGATTTGTGATGGAGGGTTCCCAGAGATTTTCAATGGTAAAAACTGACTCAAATTGAGCATTAAAAATCTCAGCTTGCCCTTGCTATCTGAAACCAGATCGCCGTTCTTCTTAGGGCTTTTGAATACCAACACTGTCCTTGCGTAAACTTTTTTTATGAAAACCCCAGAATGTTTGGAGGACTAATAAATTTACGAACCATCCCAGTAGCAACTTTTTAACTCTTTTTGATCTCTTTTCTTATTTGCCTAAATTGCTTTGCCGACATAGGTATTGCCAGAATTTCTTGCCTTGTTGAAAATTCTCTCGGTTTTCTCCTCAGTTTCCTTCTGATATTTTGGGAAATCCAGGGAGTGTTATTCTTTTGGAGGAAAATTTAAATGGTATGTGTGAGTCAATTGCCTTTGTTATACCATTTTAAAATGACCCAGTCTTCCTCAACTGTGGATGACTCTTCAGCTATTATATCATTACTAAGCTGTAAGAGGTCAGTTTAAACTAGCATGTGTTGGCTTTATGGACCATAAAGATCTCCTTGGTTGGATTTATTAGTTTTGGTGATGTTGTAAGCCTGGTCAATAACTGGAATAGCATCGTGATCACTAATACCCGGGGTCATAATGACCCATCAATAAGGCTAGGTTAGAAAATATCAAGCAATCTATTCTCTCTGTAGGATCGGCCTGTGACAACCTGGGAAATATTAAATTGGTCGGCAATCTCAATCATGCGTTCTTGCATACCAACATTTCTGGCTCCGGGAATGATCGAATTGGAGGCCCAGTTTATGTCGCCCATGTTAAAGTCCCCACCGAGGCAGAAACAGTAGTCCCTTTTTTGGTGTTGATGCGGGACAAGGATGATCTTAAAGCCTCGAGGTAATTGAGATCGTTGTTGTTGGGAACACTATAAAAAGCCCCAATGACCCATGTCCTTACAAACGGTAAAGATGAATGCCACCCAGGACAACTTTCACATTTAGTTCGAGCTCACCTGGTGCGTACCAATAGATAATCCGAGAGCCACAAACACACCCACCCACGCCCGTGTTTGTGTCCCTATCTTTTCTGACTGCTGTAAAGTCAGATGGGAAGACCTCATGTTGCTAATGGTTTTCATTTAGGCCAGGACTCAGTGCCAATTATAACGTTATGTGATGTGGACTGTGTGTGTCAAATACAGTATGCAGAGCTTCACGTTTGGCCTTTAGGCTTGACAGTTACAACAAGAAATCTCAACGAACCAACTTTTGTTGCTTCTTTTTAGAAATTAAGCTTGATCACTAGATTTAGTTCTCAACGGGAGATGACGTTGCTTTTGGAGAACCCACTCAATAGGTAACATCCTCATTCATTGAAGAGCAAAGGACTGCTGAAACGATTGGAAGCCTCTATACTAGAGCTAATGAACAGGTGGCACTCAGAATAGTTTGGTTCACCACAAGCGTCACAGGATCATATATAACCCTGGTTCCGTCCAGTTGTTCATACGTGTGGGTCGACATTCCATACAGTGTGTATGTATCAAGCCGAGGCAGCTGTCACACCTAATTACTTTCTGACCCCACTTCACTGCTAAACGAGCAACCTGGCAAGAGGAAATTAGGCTTATATGAGCCGGGGTTTAATCAATGTCATGGGCATTGCACCCTAAGTAAGAGTACAATGGACAATACAAGATTACCATTGGTGTAATTTCTGTGGGGAATGCTTTGATAACACAAAAGTTACGTGTAATGTGTGCCAGCACGTAACGTAACCTGTTTGGCCAAGATGCATTGATACTGCGATCTCGTTATCGTCCGGTTAGCGACAGTTAATTACTTTTACTCGGGCCACTTTGGGGCTGTTTTTTGTGCGCGGCATGACCGTAAATGTCGGACGATTTCGGCCGTGTGGAATGAAAATAGGTACGTTGCAAATTACCTGTCGTGCTGGTGTTTTGCCCCCTAGAAATTATCGGTGTAATTCTTTAGCTGAAGTTTTTTTTTTGGGTAAAAACGGTTGTTTTGTAAAATTTGTTTTTGCTTTTATTTTAATGGAAAGTTTGGGTTTGTTTACGGGATTTTGAAGTATACGAGATTCAGCTATCACTGCTTTAAAATAAGTATCTGAAAATTGCGCTTCTAGAGTGCGGATTTTGTTAATCGCGTATTTACGTGTAGTGAAAATAAATGTTGCTGCAAAAACGGAAATAGTGATGTTGTTTCCCCTCGGGCGAAATTTGTACCGCAGGCGTAGTGGGGGTAAGGTACAGGTGTATAATAGCGGTAGTCCAAGGTTGCTCTGATGGACACTCCTATTGCTGAGTGGTCCTGTCCCGGGCTATGACGTGTGAAGCTAAATAGCGGGGGGTTACCTGGAAAGAGCTTTTGACGAAATTAACAATGATTACTTTGTACTTGGTAGTAAAACCTCCAAGGACTCCAAAGGGAAGTTTGACTGGAGGTGGGGGGTCACAGAAAATGTATAGAGGAGTAATGCAGTTTGTGTACTGAAATGCGGGGTTTTGTGTGTCAATGTTTGTTGAGTTAAACATTGACAGTCTTTTATTGTCGTGGGAAAAAGAGTTTGGCGAGTGGTGCAAGATGGTGTGTAGATTTTGAGTTGCTGGTTATGTCCTCTTCTTGCCCGTCGGTCTTGGTGGAATGTAGTCGTGGGGATGTCAAGTTCATCATGTTGGATCTTATAGAGACAAACGGTGAATTTTTCTGCTGCGTTTCTTGTAGACTGAGCAGCCGAGGGTGGATAGCATTCGGTAACACTAGCTTCAAGGGCGTGAAATTCCCCAGAGTAGTGAATCGGCTGCTCTCTTTGGGGACTTTTCAAGGATGTTTTATGTCCTTTGACTTGGTAGGATCCCAGGCCGCTATTCAATATTCGAGATGGGGTCTAAAAGAGTATGTAGGCCGGTCTTGATAGTAATAGAAGGCATGTGGAAGTTTCTCTGGCATGAAACCCAAGGAGTTTAGAAAGCTTGTTGATGCAGATTATTGGCTTTGTTGTTATTTTTTAGAAATTTGTATGTTTGGGTGTTACCCTGTAACAGATGTTTTTTTTTGGCATATTGACCAACACAAAAGTCATACATAATAGGCCTAAAGCATAACAAAGAAATTAACACAAATAAAATGAATTAAAATAAGCAAATGGAATGAAAGAAAAAAATCAGTACAAATTAAAAAAATAAAAAAAAAAAAACCGAAAAATAAAAAATAATAAAAAAGATAGAAATTAATAACAATAATTTAAAAATAAAACAAAATTAAAAATCTTGTGTACATTAGTATTAGAATATCATTAAAATAAATTGTTAAAATATAAACAGGCAAAAAATACATAAAAAAAGATAATAACAGACATTATATAGCGCCTTCCCCAAAAGGAATAGAATATAAAAATGAAATATAAAAAATGGAACCAAATAAAATTTTTTTTTAAAAAATCAGTACAAAAAAGGATAAAGAAAACGACAAAATAATAAAAAAATAAAAGCCAACAATGGTAAGAAATAAACGGGGGAAAATAAAAAGTATTTTAAAAATTAATAAATCAAAGCCGTATACACAAAAATATTAATAATATAAATCGTAAAATGAAAATAAAACCTTAAATAATTAACCACCTAACAAAATAAGATGAATCAAAAGTAACATAAAAAAAAAAAAACACGAATACCAATTAAAAACCAAAAAATTTGATAAATACATATCGAAATGAAAAAATATAATAGAAATAAATCCAACAATAAAGTAGTCATAAAAGTTAAAATGTTTACATAAACAAATTGAAATAAAACCCCCAAAGTAAAGATGACTCAATAGGTACAAATAAAAACTAAAATAATAAATAAGAAAACTTTAAACACATATACAATTACATAAAACAAAATAAACCACTAGAATAAAATAATACATTATAAATTAAACATCAACCAATCAAACAAACGAAAGGAATTGTTCGCGCATGAAATGAATTGCATTATTGTACACCCGTGGCGTCATATTCCAACGCAATTGTCAAGAAAACTTACAGCTTCAATTCTGTGACATACTTTCACCTTGCAAAAGTTGCATGTGTTATATATCAGACCAAATAGAGTCTACCACCAAAGTACAAAACAGCACCACTGTAGAATTCTGTACCAATCACAGATTTTTTACCAAGGGAACATCTGCATCGGGAACACCCCTACCAGCGTCTGGGTTCAGCTCAGTCATGCTGAATTTTCCGGAGTCGCCTTGAAGCCACTCACACTCCGTAGCTAGCCAAAGACCTTCTTTTTACGGCACCAGTCTTTTCTTCCTGCAACTTGTTGATCATGTTCCTGTGACCAAGCACCATGTGCACCTAGAACAACAATCTATACTACGAGTGAGGTAATGATTGGAAGATAGATAAAATAGATGCAGTCAACAGCTCACCTAAAAAAACTTGAAAGTGCCCCCTGACTATGCGCCACGGAAATTACAATTCATATTTGACATCAATTCAAAACAATTAACCACTGCAGGAAAACGTCTGCATCAATTCAACATACAAATTCCAGCCAACCTCGGTTTAACAAATGGCTCAGAGCGACCGGTAAGGTTCTGAACAGAAGCTTCACAACCACCAACATGAACCCACTGGGCAACTCACATTTACCAGCCTCACCCGCCCTAACCAGTCCCCAAATACCAGAAAAACCTGAAACCTAGAAAGCCGAGAGCGAACTTCTAGTTTTTAATGATATTGAGTGCACAAGATGACCTGGACATTGGCATAGATTGGAATGCCTGATTGTATTATACATTATGTGGGTTATGACCGTCAGGCCAGTGGGATCGATCACACACACCGATTCCAACGCAGATTAATATATTATACACAGGAGTTTAGATCTCAAAAACACCAGTTTAAGTAGCAAATGCAATGATTGCTGATTAGAATAGTGAACTTCATGGTTGGTAATCAGATGAATAACCACCAAAAGACCAGTTGCCACACCGAAACTACTTGTTTACTCACGACCAGCCAGACCGCTACCCGATGATGTTTAGGCCATGATGGGACAGGGTCGCCATCTTGATGAAAGTGATGACCAATTTTAGTACGAAATCCTCCACTTCTGTCGCTTCTAGTAGCCACAAAACACCAAAGTTAGCTATAAAGTAGTCCCCCAAGCGTGATGTTAAGTATTGGACAAATACAGTGCCGATCCTGAGTTAAAAAAGTGGCATTTGTAGGATGATATTTTCCATGATCTCGGGAGACAACACTCACTCCGCGCATCTCCGTCTTCTCCGTGGACCAAGATGTCACTGTGGACTTAGTGTCAGTGCTGTGGAAATGTTTGTACGTGGCTTGCGGTTCATGAAAATTGTTGACTGTCATATAGACATTAAGTTGTCTTTGCGCCAACCCTTTCAAGCACTTAGGACAAAAGGGCAGATTGCGTGGACAAGCCGATAGTTAGCTCATTAGGATTTAGGATCTAAAAAATAGTGAAACGAGGACACCAGAACCAGTGATTGTATTCACCAATTAATAGATTAATGTTGTCGTAACAGCTGACAGTAAGACTCTAACAATTGCTTAGTAAACTAAAATGGGAGAGAGGATCTTAGGAGGAATGATGTATAGTGATCTCCAAAAATTCATATTTTCAGTTACTTGCCCACAAAACATATCCCAGGAAAACCCAACCGTGAATGAAAATAATTACTCCAAACCTATGGAAGGTCTTCTTAACCACGAGCTCTCTCTGATATTATTAATCTGGACACGAAAAAATTAGAAAAATCCTCAGCTAACATGGTTCGTATGAGTGCGTATGGGTGAACATGGGGGTCAAAAAGGTTGTCAGCGCAGTATAAAAGAAAACTGATGTCCCAAATGGGTCGTCCAGGGAGGCTCAGTGATCGATTTTTTAGGGATGTTTCGTTTTTGATTGGTTTTGTTCTACATGGAGCCATCATGTTGGTGAGTGTGACTGTTGTAAAAAGTGCAATGACAAATAAATATAATACGTTTGATTTTATGTCAATCGAACCATTTGTGCCTGATCCGAAGACAGAGGCCGAGGGACTGTGGGGACAGTCTACTATGGGTAGAATTTGAGTTGATCGTACGAAAAAACCTATAGGAATCATTTCCAACAATTAAAGATTATGTTGGTGAAAGAATTCACTATGGCTCTATAGCGGCGTGGTTGAGATGTTTATTATCTGCTGAATTGTCTACATGGCATTGCTTGTTGTTTCTAGAACTGTTTAAAGCTATGACTGATAGGTACAGGTGGATTAATAACTCAGATATATATGTAGCACCATTTGTGTCAATATCAATTAAATTTTCTTTTAATTTTTTATTTTTTTTCCCACCATATTTTTATGTACTTCTTTGTCGTTTTTAATTTTTTTGTGCAGTAATTAAAACTACTGCCATCTTTAATTGAGATTGTTTATATGAAGAATGGATTTGGCCTTAGCTATTTCAGAGAGTGGTTAGTTTGTGGACAAGCTATGTAAAAAAACGTTTGCAGTCTCATGTATACGATGTTGCCTACTTGGTGGATTGTTTGGAAGGTAGGTAGGTGGGTGGGGTGGATTGGTTTGGTTGTGTAGGTAAGGGGATGGGTTGGTTGGTTGGTTGGTTGAGTGGTTGTTGGTGTTGGGTTGGTTGGCTTGGTTGGTTGAGTTGGTGGTTGATCGGTCGATAAATCGATGACTAACCGACGAATAATAATGGATGCAGGATCAGGGCTGGGTCACTTGGACAGAACTCACTTAATAAATGAGTTTGAGGTCGTCGACTTTGGATTTGTTTGACTGATTGATTGTTTGATCGATCAATAAAACATAGGTTATGCTCAAACGTTCTGCACTTTCCAAAATAATCTCGGTATTACTATTAAAGTAAATGACAAAGGTTATACGTAAAAACCGAGACCTTGTTTAAATTTAAAATAAGTGGCATGTGGATTCTAAGTAAGTAAAAATGAACTTTTTAATTAAACCATCAATAATGCTATTTTTTAGAGTAGGTGATTCTCTAATACCAGCTTCTCTAAACGGACATGCTCGGTGGAGGTATTGTGATGCGGAGTCATTTTAGCAAAGTTGTAATTCATCGAAAAACAAAGCTCATTTTAATCTAGTACGCGTGTGTTACATCAAACAAAAGTACAACGGTTACTGATACCGTCCATAAACTGGGCTATCGTTTCTGAGATTAGAGCGTGGCTTGTATCAGGTGCCTTCAAAACAATAAATTATCACATGAATTGCTTGTTACACTCTGCGAATTAAAAAAATAAATTTCAAAATAAATAGAGAATTATTGGACAAACTCGGGACCAACTTGCCTAGTTACGGTATTTGGGGGCTCTCTCTCGGGATAGGACTGTACATTTCACCGTGGTATTTGCTTAAACTTTCAAAGGTTCCACGATTACCAAATGGGGGTACCATAGGCATGCAGCTTTCCTTCATGTTTTACCAGTAAGTGTTAATGTTATCGAAGTTTATCGATTACATGGCACAATGCCAAAACAAGGGCGTGTGCGCGATACCCACGCGACGACAGTGAGGCTTGAATCGTGAATATTATGACAATATTTATGGTGTTAAATCAAATTATAAATTAGGTATAACTAATTAAGTAAACGACAGTGAAAACCACTATCGACGTTGGGATCTGCTCAGCATTGGTTTGGAGTTAGATTTTGAATTAGTGCGTGTTTTGTTTCCTTTCACGTTATCGACCAATTTAAACTGAAAACATTTAAGTGACAAGACAAGGCAAGTAGCTAGTATTATATTTGTAAAAACCTGTCAGACGTTGATTTGATGAGGACGTTGTTATAGTCCGTCGACCTCACAGGGGGGGTGTCCACCTAACGGTAAAGAATAGGGCACTCGATTCAGTTGACGCCTTCACGCAACATGAGTTTCAAGACTTTATTCCGTTGTCTATATGGAGCCCGAACTATGGCTCCGGCGGGACTATATGAGGAAAGAAATCCTGTGGATAAGCCAGCAGGAGGCCTTTAAGATGGGGATCAAGCTTCTTAGCACGGGTTGATCTTTCCCAAAAAAGGCAGGAATAGGCTACTCTGCACAGTGCATATATGCCTAATAGGCTATCAGCTGAAATTTGAAAGAGCCTTATTTTTCATTTTCGTTGCACCCCCATGCGGACACAGGTTTTTTGGTCCATTTTTGAAGCTGTAACCATGTAGATTTAGGAATTGCTTGCTTTTTTTTTTTTTTTTTTTTTTTTTCCAAGCATAAAAGTGTCCCAAAGTGGTGGAACAGCACTTTTTTACCCATTTCATGGACTTTTTTCAAGAAAATACCCCCAAAATCAAGTTTTAAAATAAAAATCGTCAATTTACAAACACAGAAAATAGGAATTTGTGTCAAAGTGAAAGCAAATGTGCTATCAAACTAAATATGTACAGCAAATATTCATAGACTCTAATTTTCTTAATTTGACCAAAAAAATGTCATTTGTGGTCCAGAAAAGCTCATTTTTTGACATTTACTGCAATTTCTGCGTTATGTATTTATAATTTCGCCATTTCAAATGTTGTGTCTGACATAGATTTATGGACGTCATATTGAAGCTCGCACACAGTAAATTTAGAATCCGCTTGTGCCTGGGCACCAAAAAGGCCAAAAAGAGTGTAAAAAACTGTTTTTACCATTCAGAGATTTTCAAAGAAAAACCACCAAAATCATTTCTTTTTGGCATTAAAACAATATTTCTCAACATAGAGACTTGCTTCTGGTGTCAAATGAAGCCAATTACATGGTAAACCAAAGATGTGCTAAACCAGTGCCAATTTTAAAATTTTGTTGTTTGCCAAAATGTCAAAAATTTTGCCCCAAAAAAAACATTTTTGACCTTTTAGGGGAAATTTGCATTATTATTGTATTACTAAGGTCTGCACATCAAATGTAACACAGTTTTTTGATGTCATATTAAAGCTATGACACAGTAAATTTGGAAGCTTGCACCTGAGCACAAAAGATGTCCAAAAGTAGTGTAAAATAAACTTTTGGCCATTTAATGGATTTTTTCAAAGAAAATACCCCAAAATCAAGGTTTAAGCATAAAAAAGTATTTCTCAACATAGAGACTTATTTCTGGGATCAATGAAAGCAAATTACAGCCAAAACCAAATGTATCTAAACATGTGCCGTTTATTTTAAATTTTGTGTGTTGGCCAAAAATGTCAACATTGCCCAAAAAACCCCATTTTAGTACTTTTTTAGGGTAAATTTTGCATGATTATTGTATTTCTAATGTTGCACATTCAATGTTAAACACAGATTTTTTTGATGTTATATTAAGCTCTGACACAGTAAATTTTGAATCTGCTTGCGCGGGCACAAAAGATGTCAAAAAGTTTAAAGGTAAAAATAAACTTTTTTGCAATTAATGGATTTTTTCAAAGAAAATAACAAAAATCAATTTTTGAGCATAAAACAAGACATTTCTCCCATAGAAACACGATTCTGGTGTCAAATGAAAGGCAAATACATGCCTAAACCAAATTTATTGCTAAGCAGGTGATGATTTTCTTGAACTGTGATGTTTGGTCCTAAATATCAAACTTATGCCAAAAAGCCTATTTTTTGACATTTTTAGGGAAAATTTTTACATTGATTATTATATTATAATTTCGCACATTCAATTTCTGACATAGATTTTATGGACGTCATACACAGAGAAAACGTTGATTCAAAAGTTTAAACAAGTTGTTCCAGGGTGACTGAACAACTGTTGTTAACTTTTGTTCGCTTTTCAAGATATTCAAAATGATACCTAATTCCGGGGTTAATAGGGAATCCCAAAGGCGATCGGAACAAGCACCTTTAACATTTAAACCAACATGTTTTTGCAGTGTATTGAAGCCCTGATGCAGTAATTTGGAAGAATCCAAATTGGAGCCTGGGCACAGAAACTGGGTATAAAAGTAGTTGTTAAAAAAACTCTTTTACTATTAATAGATTTTTAAATAACAAAATACCCCAAAATCAAGTTAGAGCTAAAACAAGCATTCATAACATAAACATGACTCCGGTGTCAAATGAAAGCAGACTGCATTGGATAAAACAAAATTAAGCTGGCATGTGACGATTCTCTTAAGCTTTTGATGTTTTGGCCAAATTTGTTTCCAAAATGTCCAATTTTTGATATTCTTAGGAACAAGATTATTATGTATTTCGAAGTTGGTGCATTCAAATGCAACACAGATTTTAAGATATCATATTAAGTCTTGTACAAAACACGAATTGGAAACCATATGTTGGCAAGGCACAAAAGATGCCCCAAAGTAGTGTAAAGAAACGTTTTGCCATTCATAAGATTTTGAACACAAGCAGTTCACAAACTAGAAACATGCATCTTGTTGTCTAATGCAAAAGGCAAATTTTTTGGACAAGTTTTTGGGAAAAGTGTTCATCATTATTGTATTTATGATTTCTTTTTGCACTGCTGACACAATTTTATCACATAATATCAAAGGTCTGGCACAGAAATTTGAAATTCTGTGATATCTAAGCACAAACGACATCCCCCCAAAAGTAGTTAAAAGAACATTGTTTCAATTCATGTACAGATTTTGTTTCAAGAAAATGCCCAAAAACTCAAGTTAAGATATAAACTTGTAAGCATTTCACAAAATACACAGAATGTAGCTTTTGGGATCCAATTTAAAGCAACACATGACATTGCTAGGCACATAAGTTGCAAGGATTAGGGGGTGGCATGGTCTTGTTGTTGGAGACCTTGCCTTTGAAACTAAGGGTCCCATGGTTCAAATCTATAGCTAGCAGCTATTAAATTAAACCAAGATTACTTATCCTTAACTCTGCATAGTTGATTTGATATGGCTTGGCTAAATGCACCATGAATATCTCATTCCCAGTGTAGATTGGTAATTTATGTGATGTTACCAGTGTGCGCATTTGTAAGTACCAGTGTGTGCATTTCTAGGGATGTAGCAACCTGGCATTGATTAACTGCTGCTGTTGTAGAAGCTTGAAGAGTTGCTTTGTCTCAGTTTAGACATGGGGCCGGGGCCATTCCAATGTTAGAGATGGCACTGCAACCCGTCATGGATTTTTTGTTGCTTTAAGTTGGTGGTAGCCATTGATGAGATATGAAAATCCTTAATCATTTCGTTTTTCCAGTATGGAAAATTGGGAATTGCAAAATGAAAGTGCTGCCCAGTGTGAAAGACAATGATTAGAAGATCACAGATAAGTAATGGAGACCCCACAAACTTTTAAAAATACATTAGCACTGGTAATTATGGTGTAGAATTCAGATTTTTTTGGGGTGGTTCATCAAAAAAGTTCGCACTTGTTGCTTTAGAGTTAATGAGGCCTGAATATGCGCATTTGTTCATTCAGGGCCAAAGTAAGATTTTTTATTGTCAATCGAGTCACATAGTAGAACTTTCAATACAATACAATTATGAGCACATTAGAAAAATTTGTGAGGGACAGCTCATTGAAAATGTAGCTACTTTTTTGACACAGTTTGACCCCTGAAACCAATGTTGACATTGAACATCAACCCTCTACTTCAGATAGTTGAAGATATATCATGTAACAACTTTCCTTGGAGACTCGCTGGGTGTCTTCGTTTTTTTACAACCCAAATACTAAACAGGATTGCCACACAAGGGAGATGTGACCTAGAAGTCATTGTGCTTGCCCACAGTATATAAATTCTCTGGGGAATATCAACCAAAATTGTCTGTGCTAAAAATGTAAGACATCAAGACACCAGCTGGTCTTTCAAGAGTAGTTATTTAAGGCATCTTCAATATATATGAAGTAGAGGGGTGAGGTCGATGTCTCAACATTGATTTCAGGGGGTCAATATATGTACAAAATGCCAAAATAGGATTTTTCAATGGGCTACACTCACTATTACTTTGGATTATTATTGTAATGAGTATAAAGTCTTGCTGTGCGATGGACATTAACATATGTTACTTTTGGAGTTCTGACCCCCCACACTTGGTTCCAGATGAAAAAAATTGCATTGTAAACCCAAGTACAAACTTTTAAAGTAACTTAACTATCATGTTTTTGATGCCAGATTTGAATTTACACAAACACCAAAAACCCCTAAGATTGTGATTTTCCAATGTGTGTGTGTGTGTGGGGGGGGGTCCATTACAAGTTAATGCCCCTCTCAAAATTAACTTTTGCATCACACAACCATTTTGGTGGTGACCCCCCACCACCTCCTAATTCTGAATAGACCTGCGGGAGAACGAAAAAGCGGTAGAAGCTCAAATGCAGGTTTTCATTTTTCATCAATATCTGTCACCACACAAAAATTAAAAAAAATCCAGTACATGTTCCTGTGGCTCTTGATTGTTGACATGGAATAGCCCCATGGACATAGGATCTCCTTTTTACTCTTTTTCGAGAAGACCTACAACACACCAGTTCAAAATCACACAATTGTAGGCCCCTTACATTAAATTACAGATTTAAAATAAATCCCAAAGATTGTGTTAGGGACCAATACCAATTTTAGATTAAAAATCTAAAAATGGATTGGTCCCTAATCACAATCTTTTTGGATTTCTTTAAACCCCGTAATTTAGAGTGTAGGCATGCAAAATATGGACAAATCAAGCAAGTTCCCAAAGCGGCACATTAGTTACCGTGTCTAAATACACATCAAGTTCGCCTTATTCGATGTACGACTCCAAACAGTTTCATCACCACAAATTCAAGTTCACAACGCATTTCAGAATCAATCTATATAATTGGAAACCTTCGATTTGTCGAGAATTCACGATTTTTTAAGAACTTGGGATCTGTCGATTCTGTTTTATAGCAGATATTTTGAGGTTTTGAGCCTTACACACTGTACACTAAATGGTAAACCCTTTCAGTTTTTTACATTTAATTTTAAAGATGACAACTGGCACATTTGAAAAATATTTAACACTAAAACAGAATTGCCACGGTTTCAACATACATGCACACTGGCACTTGCTTAATGTCTTGGGATAGTGCCCCCACAGCTACCCCTTTGTAACGGAATGAGGATCACCGGCATCTAGAGGTCATAAGAGGTATAGCCAAAAAATGGTCAATTTTCAAAATTGCTAGCCTTGTTCAGGCGTCGAATTACATCGCCAGCGACTTACAGTAACGCAATATTAATTTGCCCAATGCATGTATAAGTCATGCTATTTTTCGGAATCCGGATTCCAACACACGAGTCTGCGGTTTCCGCTCGCAGATCGAGCAAGACACGCGGCCCGCCTCGTATGAGCGATTCGGGAGTTAACAATCTCATTATGGGAGGGAAGATCGTGTGTTGGTGTTGACGTGTGTAAACGGTAGTAATTCCTAAACGGGCGTGATTCGTGCCCAAATAATTATGGTAAGAACTAGATTTCTGAGACCATTTCATTCGTTTGCATGGGCGCGGGCTTAAGGCCCTGGAGTGGTGTGGGGGATTTGTTTTTATCCCATGTGAAGAGTTAGCATGGGCTAAGCTAAGGCCTCGGTGGGGGGGGGGGGGTCAACACCAATGATTATATACGGGGATGTACCTCGGTAAAGGGGACATAGCCGAGCATCTTGAACAATTAAGACTATCGAATTGCATGCTTGGTGTTTTCACACGCATGGCGATCAGTGGCGTAACCAGCTTTTTTTGGAAGGGGCAAGGGGGGCCATAATATTCCGGAAGGAAAGCATAAGTTAAAATTTGTTAGTATAGTATATATTATATATGTGGTTCACTGTAAATTAAGACATGTGCAGAATTAACTAATTTTTCAAGGGGCAAGGGGGGGGGGAAAGATTCCCTCAAGGGAAGTGCTCCCCCGGCTCCACCCCCCCTCCCCGGGTAAGCCACTGATGTCGATCGATTTTAATGACACGTGGAGCATTGGTACTTGGGTAGTCTCACATATTGGTGACCCATGTGACCCTGGTGATTATGGACCTTTGATTCCATTCACAAACCGGAGATATAAATTGCTTGAGGGTTTTCACAGGTGTCTATCGATTTTCATGATACTGAATATACTGGTAATTGGTTAGGTCCCACATGATGTTTACATGTGACTCATTTGACCTTTGTCCCCATTCACAAACCGCGAGACAGACGCAATGCATTCGGTGAATGGTATATTTTCTTAAAAGGGGAATGACCCAATTTAAGTATAGACATTTTTCATCATCTTGAGAGAAAGGTCTTCACCGTAAACCCCATCTGTAAAGTTTCGCACCCAACTATTTCAATCCGTTTTGATGTGAGGCAAAAATGTGATTTATACGCGGACAAATTTAATAGGTTTTAGCAGGAAAATATAATAAGATTTTAAGGTGTTTTTTCTTATATAGGACACCCTACCAATTGAAAGGCCTTGCCGATTTGTTATACTGAGAAAATTTGATTTTTTTTTTTCGGGAACCCATGGACCATGGTTTGGGAAAAGGTAATTGTTATCCCCCTCTTTGTTTAGTAGAAGGGTGTTACCCCCACCCCGCCCGGCGCTTTAGCAGAAGGGGGAGTTTGTGTAGACAAAAATCTGTATGTGTTGTAGTCGACTCCTGTCCGTCGTTTCCGTTTCTAACCATCAGACCCCTGACCCAATTTGATGACCAACTGCCACCACATGACCTTTTAGTTAATCTACTGCTATTGCATTGTGACCGACATGTCTGTAGGCCAAAGCCCAAAAGTCAAAGGTTATTATATCAGGGTTGAAAAAATGTAAATTTCCGGGGAAGATATCGCATTTCTTACAGATTTCCCCACTATATCTTATGTATAAATCTCCATCCAAATGGCCAAGTTGCTCTCCAAATGGCCAACTCTCCTGGGAAGAGCTTCCCAAATTCCCCACTTTTCAAGCCATGGTTAACTTTGTGATGTAGACTTTTCTGATTTTATCATAAAGACCTGCATGTGCAAACCTTTAAGTTTCCTGCTCTATTTCCCAATAGTACTGTGTAAAATCTCTATTCTTATTTCCCAAACAAGGTACTATTTATAACTATACAAAGGGAACATCTACAGATCCCAATACTGATTTGATGAAACTTTGTTGGAGTAGGGGTGCATGTACGTAATACCATGCACGCGTAATCATTATTGGCATATAATAATAGTTCATTGCCCTATTTGGCTCCTACCAGTGGATCTTACAAGGTTTACTTTGCAGAAGTTTCTGCCGTGTTCGTATGCACTCAATAAGATAGCCTGTTAGTTTCCATCAGGACATGGATTTGCTTCTATCAATGCTGCTCATTTTAATGTGAATCGTGTGGACGAGGCAAAAACTACTCCACTATCAGTCACTTTTTCCAAACTCAAAATGCCCATTTGAGTCTAAATTGCTAGTGTTAGATCAACACAGCAGTCTTGAAGATACCATTAACGACTGTTTTGCAGTGGCGTAGCTAGCACGTTCGGGGCCCGTGACAAAACACCAACCGGGGCCCCTAGGTTAGTACGATTCATCTTGCTTCGTTACAGTGGTGGCGATTTTGTATGGTCCTTCATAATTTTTCACTTTTATCGTTTCCCTTTTTTACCATAGGCCACCTGGCTTATAATACAAGGGGCCTATGAAAAAGGACAGAATGATAAAAGTATAGGGCAGATGCATGAGAAATCGTGCTACCCCGCAACACACAAAGACTGAAACACAACCATTTTTATGTAGATAACAATTGAAATCACTGTAATTTAACAATAAAATGTTAAAATGTTTAGCCTAGAACAAAGAGTGTTGTAAAAATACTTTTTACCTCTTAATTATTTATATATATGAATTCATATTATTTTTATATTTTTCATATATTTTGCGTTTCATCGTCGAGATTTGCCTTAATAAATGTAACTTGTTATCCTAATGTAAATATTAGATTCAAAATTAAAACTCCTCGAGCGGGGAAACTTGGTTACCAACAGGGACATCATGGCACGCGTGGGTTAATGTAAAGAACAAATGTTACTTAAAATAATTTACATCTGAATGCAAATAACATGAACAGAGCTTACAAAATACCTGAGAGCCCCGCCATTCAACATCGTGAGAATGTTCAAATTCTATGAAATGCGTGTTAGAGATGACTCTCGCGCTCTCATGCAAATCTCTTCCGCAATCTCTTAGGGCCCTTTAATCTCAGGGGCCCAATTCCCCATTTCTGCAGAAACTAGTGCTAGACTTGAAAGGGAACATGATCCGATCGGTAATAGCCCCGTTCCCAAATCCCAATTGGTATTTGAAGAAAGCTAATATTTTATCATTTCCCTTTGAAATCTTGGGGCTAAAGGATGTATTGGTTTGGATGTTATGAGCGAAAATGTGCCCCATTTTGGTTCTACCAATATTAATTTTACACAGAGCTCTTTGGGAATTATAAAATCACGTTTTTAGCTCTCGCGAAACTTTACAGATGGGTTTTTTGAGTGAAGGTCATTCTATCAAGATGACAAAACTTTACTTAAATCGGATCGTCCCCTTTAATGAATATCTTCAGGGCTGAATGTGGCCATTGTTGTCAAATATACGGAAAGAAGTGGGTCCAAAATTTAAGAGAAAACATAAGTCATCTTGGGCTCATAACACGTGTCACTGAAATGACGCGCTAAACGAACGTATGCTTTAGTCTTCAAGGGTCCCTCCAGGGCCTTTTTTTCCAAACTCTCATTTTTTCTCTCTAGAAATTGGACCCCAATTCCAATTATTCTAGAAAAATAGTGAAGGTCAGATAATGTGCCATGGGCTCCAAAAGGCTGAGAAGGGATCCCAAATTTAAGTACAGAATAACAAACCACCGAGGGACCCATGACGGGGTCACTGAAGCCAATGGCATTATAATTTGGCATCTGGGGGCCCGGGTTCCCTGGTAAAAAGGCACATTAGGGCCTTGTTTTGAAAAGCATATCTTATAATATTGTTCTCTCTCTCTATCCCTACTTCTTTCCCTCTTTTTTTCTCGCTTTTCCTTCTTTTTATCTCTCTCCTCCCCCTCTTTTTCTCCAATATGTCTTGGGGGCCCCTAACTCTCGGGGCCCGTGGGACTTTGTACACTCGGTCCTATGGTAGCTTACCCCTGATGTTTTGTTTAATAATAAAAGTCGGACCCGACTTGATAGTAAAAAATGCATAAAAATTTAATTTCTTGACAAATACGGAATGTTAAACTATAGCCACTTTACTTCAACCATTCCATTTCAACGGTGCCAAAAAAATTAATTTGGATGGAAAAAAATGGGGGTGCAGTTGTTTACATTTTGAAGAAATCGCTGATAGTGGCAACCCTGTATAGAGGAAAATTGGATTGGCCGAGAAAGTTTAATTTTATGCTTCAAGGTTCCATTTTGTTGTTTCATACAGAATCAAGGGCACACTGGGGAATGCGCATGTCCAACTCCACAATCAAAACAAAACAAGATAACACCCCTACTTAAAAAGCAGGCTGCCGAGACTTGGTCCAGGCACAGGCAAATGTCTTTGAGTGCTTTCCCTGTATGGGATGTGAAGCAGTCAGAACCCCCCCCCCCCATTGGGCCTCTTATACAGTTCATTAGACCAGTTCAAGTGTTGTTCAGTCTTAAGACCACCTACTTTACCACAAAAAACTACACAAAAAATTGAGCTCCATGGCTAACATTTTGGGAAATTTTGCCAGTTCTTTGCTAAACTTTTAGAAATTTTGCAAGTTCTCAGCTCCAAAACCTTCTAATTGGAACCAAAATTCACTTTCCAATTAATAAAAATTGTTTTAAAAATTACCGTTTGGAAGGACCCTTCTTCACCTAATAATCATTTTCAAGCACCAAACAAAATCAGGTGTATATGTTGTGAAATACTTGTGTTTCAAATCTATGAAATGGCAAACAAGTTTATTTTACACTACTTTGGCATTCTTTTGTGCCTAGCAGCAAATGGTTTCCAAATTCTTGTTGTGACCGAGCTTAATATGATATTCTTTAAAAATCTGTGTTGCCTTGAATGCGCAAAATTCTGAAATACAATTATAATCTTGTTCCCTAAAATGTCAAAAAAATTGACAATTGGGGGACAACATTTGGCCAAACATCAAAAATAAAGAGAATCGGCACATGCTTAGCTAATACTTGGGTTGCAGTGCGTCTGCTTTCATTTGACACCGGGAGGTCATGTGTTTATGTTACGAAAATGTTGGTTTTATGCTCTAAAATTGATTTTAGAGGGTTTTTATTGCACTACTTTTGTAAAGTTGTTGTGCCCAGGCACAAGCGGATTCCAAATTTTACTGCGTCAGGGCTTCAAATAATATGACATAATAAAATCTATGTCAAGCATTGAATGTGCAAAATTATAAATACAATTTTTAATAGTGTAAATGGAAAAAAAACCTGACTAGATGTTCTCGTGAAAGCCGATGTATGAAAGGAGTATCCATGCTCTTCAATGTAAGATCACTTTGTGAGTCAATTGAAGAAAAAACATGAAGTCTTTCGGGAGTAAGCATGGAACGCCATCTACAATACTGTTTTTGCCAAACCTGATCAAGACTCAACTGGTCAAGTTGAACCTAATTTATAAGTGGCAAGTGGTTAAAGAAAACATTAAACCCTAACCCGGAGGGTCGTTTTGCCGGCCGAGGCCCAATGCAACGAAGCGGCAATCTATTTTATCTGTAACGGCCAGAGCAATGAGAACCAAGTTTGCGTTTCATTGCATCTCGGGCCGTTTTTCCCGGCAAGGAATATACGTAGCGTTAAAGCAAATAACGGCCCCAGATGCAACGAAACAACATCGCGTCATTTCCCGGAAGACAGGCCAATGCAACGAAAAACAATGCGTTCATTTTCCCGGAAGAAGGCCCAGATGCAACGAAAAAAACATTGCGTCATTTCTGGAAAGACGTCCCAGAAGCAACGAGGAGAAGCATCGCGGGCGAATGCAATAACAACAGGGATAATAACTATAATAAATAAATAAATAAATAATGGATGCGTACTGTTTGCACAACTGATCTGCATGAAAAATTTTGTTAGATTATTAGTTTCGCAGTACGTGAGTGGCGCATTACGCTACATCATTAGTGATGCGTGGCGCTATTAGCTACGTAATGCTCGGTTTACGTCATGAATTGCCGTTTATGCTAATAAAAAAAATAGATTATCGAAAATGGTGGCGCTACACCATCGAAAATCGAATTGTCTATGGGCTTTGACACAGTTTGTCACACGCATGATGAACAAGAATTGCCGGCCTTCTGCGGGCAAACCGTCGAAATGCAGTGAAAAGCATTCCATCATTTCCGGTAATGACGGCCCAAATGCACACGAGGAACATCGCGTCATTTTCCGTAAAGACGGCCCAAACGCAATGAGGAAAATCGAGTAATGTTCAGTAAGACGGCCAAAAAATGCAACGAGGAACATCGCGTCATTTCCGGTAAGACGGCCCAAAAGCAATGAGGGCCATATGAGAGTTATTTGCCGACAAAAAAAGGGTTGTTGACGGCCGAGATGCAACAAAAAAACATTTTCCGACCGGTACCACGTTTTGTTGGCGCTCATTGCCTCTCGGCCGTGTTAGGGTTAAAAAAAGAAATTAATGTGAAATACAAACGGAGTGGAGAAAGTACATCCAACCCCTTGTTGCACAGGGGCATTTGCTGAAAATCAGAGGCCGAGAAGAGTGACCTTCCTTGGAAGTCTATGATATATAATGTTACCAAAAGGGGTTTTGAGTTTGCAGTTTTAAATCCTGCCCACGGGCCACGTTTACAACCTTCGAAACTTGGGGCAAAGAGTTAAAGTGGCAATGCAACGAGAGATTTTGAGGCACACCAAATTGTGTCATACGGAATTTAGATTTTAGTATATAGATTAGACTCAATAGAATTCTTACCTTGTATTTAGCTAAGAAATTGTCTTAATAGAGGAAAAGGGCGATTTTGATTGCTTATATTTCAATATAAAACATTAGGCTGAATTTCGTATTTGCTCCTCTACTCAAATTAGAAATTCACAATTTTTCTCCAAACGAAACATCTTAGTTATTCCTTTCAGGTGGGGATTTTTGTGATGGAAAGCTTTACATCCGGGCAAAAAACAGTACTTTGATGTTTTCGGGGGACCTGATATGTGAAACCTCTCGTTTGCACCTTTAATGTCAACTGCAAGCTATGTCAAAGGCAGGTATACCTGGTAGCACAAGCCTCTTCTGATATCAACAATGCTTTGTTAAGGCTATCAAAGGACAAGGCAGTATTTTTGCTGCTCTTCCAGGTACACAAACAAGGGTGTGGCACTCTTCCGCCAAATATCATGCATCTCTCAAAAAACCCGATTTATCATCATGACAAACCAAGAAAAAGTCCATTCACATATAGAGCTACGGTGCCTCTTAGTAACGAACTCCAAACCACCCATGAAGGTAAATCTTCTAAAATCAAAATTTGCGTCTGACATTCTCAAAATTTTTTTTTTGAAATTGGATCCGAGGTTCTGTTACAATTAGGAAACGTGGAGAGTAGGGCCTATGTGCTGCTTTCAAACTGTGCTGGTTGGTGTCAAGTTTTTAAGTTGCTAGTTCAGGCGATTCTAAGACGCCCTCATAAGTAACTTTAATATATTGTGCGCGCAATGAACCTCATGGGGAACGCGGCTCCTATCTTGTTCTCCTGTCGTCTCTCAACGAACTTGATTGTTGGGTTTTTTATAATGGTTCGTATAGTTTTTATGTAATCTGTTCTCGGTAGGCCTCTCAGGGGGCTCGCGGGCTGGGTGGGGTGCATTTTCTTTTGACATTGCATACATCAAATGTGCCTGAATACTCTAAAGTGAATACGCTGCACCAGTGTGGAGTCGCGGTGTTGAAATTCGCGCAGGATTGGGGTAGTTCTGAATGATTGCAAGGCGACTGGTTGGGGTTTTGTGCCTGTTGGCGACGCCTGTGGAGTGTCGTCCAATCCTGTCTGGCATGGCTCCTGCCGGACCTGGAGGAAACCTGCGGGAACGAGTATGGCTCGCGGGAGGTGTGATGGGCCTTGTGGCCTGGTCCCCCCCACACCGGCACCCTTTGGGGATCGGGGAAAAGGAATGGGAATTCCGCGGGGTCACTTTGGATACCAGTCCGTTGGCGCTGCGCGGTCGCGGTGTCCCTGTTGGTCATCCTGGATCGATGGCAAGGGGGGTGAGGCGGTGGTCGTTCCTCTGCTTTGGCCGGGGGCAGTTTTTGGACAGCCCATCTGGCAGGCCCAAGGGCTGTGGGCCTGGTGGAAAGGCGTGGGTCAAAAAACAAAACCTCAGTGGATCGAGATGGCGTGGGTCGCACGGGGACTTCCTTCGCGGGATTGGAGTGGGATTTTCGCCAGGCTGCGTTTTGTGGCCTGGGGCCGACGGGCCGTTGGCCGCATCATGGGTGACTGTCGGGTCTGCGGGTCCCCGTTGGGGTCCGGGCCTGGCAGCCCTGGGTGGTGGACTGGCGGCGGGCTGGGGACGGGTATTTCCGCTGTGATTTTGGACTTGCACGAACGAACGAACGATTATTGTAATTTATGGTGTCCTGTCTGCCCAAATTATTGCCCTCATGCCCGATTGATATGGCCTGATAATGCAGCTTTCAGCGTGTCCTGGAGGTATTTTAATGATGTGAATAAATAATGATTGAACAACACTTTTGGTATATTATAATTTGTTATTTAGGCCCAAAACACCAAAAGTTAAAGAAAAATCAGCAAAAGGTTTAGCACACATTTGTTTTATTTAGCATGTTAATTTGCTTCATTTTTTGACACCAGAATGTGTTTTAAGCTTGAGAAATGCTTGTTTTAAGGCTCAAAAAATTGATTTTTTTTAGGTTTCGTTGAAAAAATCCATTAAATGGCAAAAAACGTTTATTTTTTACACTACTTTTGGACATCTTTTGTGCCCAGGAAATCAAGCAGATTCCAAATTTACTGTGTCAGAGCTTTAATATACATCAAAAAGGTGTTACATTTAAGTGCAACATTAGAAAATACCAATAATATAAATAAAAACTTTCCCCTAAAAAATGTCAAAAACTGTTTTGGGCAAAAATTTTGCCTTTTTGGCCAAAACAACAAAATTTAAAATAAATCGGACTGTTTGCATACATTGGGGTTTGGCATGTAATTTGCTTTCTTTGATACCAGAATCCAAAGTATCATGTTGAGAATACTTGTTTTATGCTGAAAAAGTGATTTGTGGGGTATTTTCTTTGAAAAAAATCCTTAAATGGCTAAAAGTTATTTTACATTTTTTGGACATCTTTTGTGCCTATGCGCAGCGGAGGATTCCAAAATTATGTGTCAGGCTTAGTTATGACATCAAAAAAATATGTTAACATTTGAATTGTGGAACATAGAAATACAATAATAATGCAAAATTTACCCCTAAAAATTTAATTGGGCAAATTTTGACATTTGGACAAAAAAACCAAAATATTTAAAAATTGGCACATGTTTATCACACATTTGGTTTATCCATGGGTAATTTGCTTTCATTTTACACCAGAATCAAGTCTCTTGGTTGAGAAATACTTTTTTTGCTCAAAAAAAATAATTTTTGGGTATTGTCTTGTAAAAAATCTCATGAAATGGTAAAAAAAGTTTTTTTAAACTACTTTTCGACATTTTTGTGCCCAGGCACAAGCGGATTCCAAATTTTATGTGTGTAGAGCTTCAATATGACGTCATAAAAAAAAAAATCTATGTCAAACAAGGGCATTGAATGTGCGAAATTATAAAATACAAATTAACATGCAAAAAATTTGCCCTAAAAATGTCAAAAAGAGCAAAATTAAGAAAATTAGAGACTATGAACATATTGATGTAATATTTGTTTATAGTTATCAAAATTGGCTTTTAATTTGACACCAATTCATATTTCTGTTTGTAAATGACGATTTTATGTTTACAAACTTGATTTTAGGGTATTTTATTGAAAAAAGTCGATGGAAATGGTAAAAAAGTGCTGTTTCAACCACTTTGGGGGCCATTTAGCTTGGAAACAAGCAGATTTTAAATCTACATGGTTACAGCTTCAAAATGGTACCAAAAAAACCTGTGTCCGCAGGGGGGTGCGGGTTGCAAACAAAACTGTTCTGAAAACTGGGTTCACGTTGATAGCTATGGGTTCTGGGGACAGGCTATTATTGATTCTATTACCTTTACAATTACTGCCCATTATTCAAAAGAGGCGCTCTTGATTGGTTAGTTACTGCCCATTATTCTACGATAGTGGGTCGCGATTACGCCCTGTGCGTGACGCAAAGCGGACATTCTTTTCGGAGCGTGTCACCACCATTATAGGCGCACACGCTAACAATTATGCGGAAGAGACAGGACGCGCTGTAAAGACATAACAACGGTTACGTTTGTAGTAAGAAATGCCATTTTTCTGTTTATTATTGCATGTATTTGGGTATAATAGAATAGAAATAAGGGGTGCGATGTCCAGTTTATGCAGAATAAGGTTGTTGTTTATTTCTTAATTGTACCATTGCCTTGAACTTCACGGTTAGTTCAATGATAGAACAGATTGAACTCTATTATTTGACCTACCTTGTATAATCATCATAAAGAGCTCATTTGCATATTCCAATTCTAGAATTTCCACTTGCTTTTTCATGCATTAACCAGTAAAAGTCCATATTTGCTACAGTTTCCTCAACAGAATCGTGGCCAGCGTATTAGATACCTATCATGTACATAAAACGTTCAGCGTAAGACGCAACGTACATGTTTGCATCTCATTTACAGAGCTGCGTAAATATGGTCATACATTGCAACGTGCGTACCGAGTGTATTTATTTGGGGCAACTGTAGGATGAAAGGGACTATATATCTACCCTTTCATCTGACATTATCCAAAGGTTCATTTGCATATTCACAACTGAGGTCAACACATATCCAGATTCATTTCCCCCCAGATTCATGAGATTGAGCTGAAACTTGGTGAAAATGATCATGTATATCAGGCAAAAATGTCAAATCAAATGGTGGTCATGTTAGTCATCTGGTGGTCAATGTTTTTCCATGTTTACATTCTCATTAGCACACCGAGACGGCAGACAACGTGTGTTTGCAGGGAACACTTTATGAATAAAGATGTATCTTCTTTATTGACACCCTGTATATAAATATTTTTTTATTTTGCTAGGTTGAAGCTAGTCCAACCAGTAAGCTACACAGGTTATTAACAGAGTCTCGTCAGATGGTGCAAAGTCTAGAGCAAACAGCGCTACCTCCATATGTACATACACCCAGTAAACAGGTAAGACTTCAAATAATGCTTTCTGTCCATGATGACGGTATCAGGAGGGGCCAGAAAAGAAATCCTAAATTTGGCATGACCATTGGTTGATCACAAAATCTTGACAAATAATTAAAAATGTGTAATATTTTTTATGGTAGCAGGCAAGTTTTTTACTTTAAATCCACTCTGGTTGCAATCGGAAAGACCTATGTTGGCATGACTTGTGTGTCTGTCTGTACGTGTGTGTATCTGTGTCGGACATTTAGTATACACCTTTTGGTTACACTTTTCAACTTACTGTAACTGTGTAGTGCAGTGATGGATCAAGTTCTTACTTGGTATGCACATACATTGAGACAAGGGAGTTATGTGGGATAACAGATGAGGTCAAATGTTATTCAGGCGTCACTTACAGTCGCTGCCAGAATTGTTCAGAGGTCAGCAACGCGCGCGCCGCAATATCTGCATAAAAGGGGCAGAGACTATCGAGTAGGGTGACCAATGGGGAGGCCTCCCTACTCCAACAAGCCAATCAGCATTCACTTCCGTGTTGACGCACAGTAAATAACTCTGAACAATTCTGACAGAGAGTATAGGGTCATATTTCTCTAGTATACACCTTTTGGTTGACACTTTTTCAACTTACTCTAGCTTTTTAGTGCAGTAATGGATCAAATTCATACTTGCGTATGCTTATACATTAAGACAAGGATCTTATGTGGGGTAACAGATGAGGAGGTCAAAGATCATTCAGGGGTCACTTAGCATCATATTCCTCTAGTATTCACTTGTTGTTGACATTTTTCAACTGATCCTGTAGCTTTTTAGTGCGGTGATTGATCAAGTTCATAATTGGTATTATGTCTGGAATCAAATCTGAGACGAGTTGTTAAAATGCCGTGCGTTGACTGTGTATGCACAACTGCACTTGACCTAGTAACAAGGCGTCCTAGTAACATAAATACGGTAGCGTGATTGGTCAATTCAGCAGAGGTCAGTTGTACTTTTGGTGCACGCTACACTCGGTGCAAATACTCACTGCAATCGGTGCAGGGCGTCGCGTCTCAGATTTGATTCCAGACATAATATGCTTACGCATTGAGACAAGGGGTCTTATGTGGGGTCAGGGGTCACTTAGGGTCACTATACTGCTCTCTTATTCTTTGACCACATTTAAATCGGACAATCTATTTAGGACCACTGTCCCTATTACTTAAAAATATCCCCACTCAATTCACAGTACACGCAAACCAAGCATTGTCACTAAACTCACTGAAAAAGTAGCAAATACTATATTTCCATCTTGGTTTAATAATCACTGTGCTACTACTGTTTGTATTTCAGAATGGTTCACCACCTAGGACAAGTAGCAATGCTGGTAATAGCTAGGTAATACCAATGCAAGAAGAATACAACAGTATATAAACCTCAAATGCATTTGGGTGCATTTCAATAAATTTTCCTCTGGGGCATTATTTCCCAGAGCATAAACTTAAAATGGTAACTCAAAGGACCACTTATATTAGCATGCCATTTTCATTTGTGTGTGTGACAACGTAATTGAAATGCTCTTTTTAGCTTGTATAGATATGGATAGATTTTTTTATGAAACTGAAGTGGAAAAATCTGTGGGTGGAACTACATGGTGAATTGTTTGGGACCGGCTTGACTATACTGTGTTTCGCCTCGTTGTGGCAGTGGGAAATCGCATAATTAAGACTTACACGCGGCAGTCACGTGTGTGTTTGCATTGCCGTCTTTGTTCGCGCTTGTCATTGTGCCCGCACTTCGGTGCGGTGCAAGCGCTTGCTTTTCCACTCTACTGCCATGACGATAATAGCAGTATGCATGCCTAGCCTTGTTTCGGTTAAAACTGAGCTTGGCTAAG
>JAMKCH010026915.1:0-43762 GCA_023653785.1 Ophioderma brevispina
CTTGGGTCCTGGAACCTTGAGTTACCAGCCCTGAGGGTTATATTCAGTTACAACCACTCCAGTGTTTGTGAGAGGAGCTAAGTTCAAAGTTGGTACAGAACTCCCTTAACTTTTCACTCTAAATTTTTTATTATAACACAAACCTTTTGGGGTTTTAAAATAACATTTAAAATTTTAAATGTTCAAAACTTTTGATAAACCCATTTTTAATCTAATGAATTGTTTTTTAAAATCCCAGGAGATTTTGTTCCAAATATCAGTTTACTTAAGACTTAAAATACAAATGCAATGAGTTACAAGATTTTTCAATATTGTAACTAAATATGCCGTTTTCAGCTGTTCATAAAAATAATGTTGCTAGCCCCTTTCGTTTGTTTAACTGCACCTAGCGATTGGTTTTGAATTGGTATTGATCTGTTGGCCCTTACAAGATTTTAACAAGGGCCCCTGTGTTACCTGCAGGCTGGATAGACCTTCCAAGGTTTTTAATATTTGTAATTCTTTACGGCTTCACTCAAGAACGGTACATGGATTCATTATAGGGAATCATTTGCTTGCAGTTGACGAAGAAAGTAAAACCAAGGTGAATTTCTGGTTAACGTTAAAATCTTTAAGCTCATCAAGCCATACAGTGGCCCTGAAATTCATCAAAATGATGCCCTACAACTATTATAACTAATGTTTATACCTTTCCAATGGTTTCCTTGATTATTAAATGTTAACAATCGTTGGGGGGGGGTTATTTCTTGAGTGTGATGACAAAAGTGAGGGTTACTTTCCACATTTCCGGTCTCACCTGCCAGAAACTTCATCAGATCAACTGCAGTGCCCACTCTACCACCACCTCTTCTGCCAACACACTACAATGTTGCTTTGTCCATCAGGAATGGGAATCAGCTTCACAGTGACTCATCCAGTCGAGATCATCTGACATGGGTTGCTTACTGGCAACTATAGAGAAGATCGGAATGCCCGGAGTGTTCCAAGAGAGTTGAAAGGTAATCTTTTCAAAAGAGCATACTTCGAGATGTCAGACTTGGGTCATCACCGAATCTCTACGCCTCTACCTTGACAGCTACCTCACCAACAGTGGAATTATTGGAAATGGGTTCTTTCTTGGAACCTACATAAAATCGGGGAAAGCACCAAGTGTTCAAGAGAGTTTGAAGTTAATCTCTTCAAAATGCATAACTTTGTATGGGATGTCAGACTTGGGTCATCATCAAATCTCTATGCCTCTCTACCTTGAAGCTACCTCACCAACTGCTTCCCATATACTTACTAACAGTAAAGAAGTGAATCATGTGTCTTATGAAAGACCCAAGCCCGTAACCGATTCTCACACACAGCGCACTGTGGTTGTTGTTGCGCAAGAACACCTCCATAAAAATCTGTGCGTCACCCGTTATGTTATCAGTGTTGCTCTCCCTATGTCCCACTGTCTAATGCGGCTCGCCAGTTTTTCAAAACCAATCGATGGAAGAAAAACATGCCTCTTAAAAAGAATTCCTGATTCCTCTAAAAAGATTCCTGATTGTCAGTCCGGTTTCTCTTTGAGACCTGCTACTGGAATCCTGGTCCATTACTACTGTCCCAGGGCCTAGTCGTCGGCGGCTAAACCGACTCCCCATCGGATTTTAAAGGAATCTGATGAGGAGGGTGTTACCCTGGTAGAATGAAAAAGAAGATCTACCTAGCTACAAGGGCGTCAGCTCTGGCGAGCTAATGGGCGGCCATCCAGCAACATGCTGCCTTGCATGTTTGCAGTTGCCAAAGGCTAGGCCCACTAACAACTGCCGTAATCTGTGGATTGACGTCAGGAGGGCATCCGGTCAATTATCTTTTGCTCCAATAATCCTCACACAGCAGTATTGCTGAGTGTGAGGTGAATCCGCCACCCTCGTTACCGGGGACAAACCGGATTAATTAAAACTTTGGTCTAACTAACTAACTAACATTTCCTATGACCATAAAGTCTCCTAATGACCCCTTTTTAATTTGCTTGAAGAAAAGAGAGATTTGAAGGCAGAGTGACGCATGTGGCATCAGTTGTTAGTTTCACTCGCTAAATCCACGAACGTAAAATACTCATCCGCGTCCTAAATATGATAAGTACTTTTCAAATATGATATGCCACACAAATATGATGGGTGCCCAAAACTATTATAACGAAGTGCATCTGCTCATTATAACACTTTTTGGGCATCCTCAATTTTGGTTACGCCCGTTTCAGAGAATCACAGTCTGGGTTATATTGACGTCAGTGGCTGCTTACACAGCATTCTTTTGGCATAACGGTGAAATGAGTGCAAGTCACACTGAGTTATACAATGTAGTCAGGAAGACCAATACCAAGACCATCCAGTAAAGTCAACTGGAAAGACCATGTGCTTTGTCCTCCACAGGATGAACCATTACACATCTATGCCCTAACCAATCTACCAATCTACTCAAGGCCACAACACGCTGATTTATCCCAACAATACACATCCAAGGAATCGAAGAATGACCCAAGATAGAGCATATTGGAGAAAACTTGCAGCCGCCCTGATATGGGCCATGATATGAGCGTCTGTATCATGGATACACACGACCCCAGATCAGCATACTCAGTTGAATAAATACGGACACCACCACAAGCCATTACCAAGATGGGGATATGTTATAAGCAGCCAACAAGTGATAAAACTACAGTCTCATCCACTTCCATGGAGGAAATTAAGAAGAGGATGGAGGAGATGAAAAATAAGACAGAGGTTGGGCAAAAAAGAATAAGTCCGGACAAACTCAAAATAAGGAATAAGAAAATCGGTTTTAGCAAAGTGAGGACCACTGATCTCTACAGCAACAATGTCTTCAAGTGGGTTGGAGTGATGATGATGCTTGTTCACAAGAAGGAATGTGTATCACTGACAAGTCTACAATGTGAATGAGGCATTTATATTGCTTGACTTTTGTTGATGACTGATGTTATGGTACATTTACCAGACGTGAAAGGTGCAACGAGAGATTTCAAATTAACAGGTGTCCTAAAAATGCTGAACAATTATGATTTGGCACTGGTTTGTAAAGCTTTTATTAAACAATCCCAATCTGAAAGGATTAAGCTGAGAACTGTTTCTTTGGTACAAAAAAGGTGAAATTTCAACAAATAGGAAATTCAGCCAATGTTTTCTATTGAAATATAAGCATAACATACAAATCACCTTTTGTTTTCATTTTAAGTTATTTCTGCAGCCAAATAAAAGGTGGGGAATCTATTGAGTGTCTAATCTATATGAAATCACTGCATACCACAAAAATATGGATGACTTGAAATCTCTTGTTGCACCTTTAACAAGTATTCTTATATACACACCTGTTTTTCAAACTCTACACCTTGTTGCACCTCCCTCGGGTAGCCATCAATTAGAAAACCTGTGGATGACTGTGCTGCTGCTAACATGGATTCCTTCAGTAACTGCAGAACTGTTTCCTGTTTATGAACATAATAAAGTAAGATTATTTTAGCAGCACTATCATTATGAATTGCTGTCACTTTCAAACCTGTTTTTCTTGGAAACTTTTTTTTCTGTTTTTCTCACCATATGCCACCATGTAATACCACCGATGAAATACAAACATTAGAAAAATCATATTTGCCCGCAATGAAATTTCGTAAAAATTTACACAGGATGAACCAAGTGGTATGAATAGCCAAAATTAGTTTTCAAAAGTGTGTCACCATTGATATTTTTTGTTTTATTCTGGGTTTTGTCATAATAAATGAGACTCCCAAACAACTGTGCCCTGGTGGTGGCATCCCCAATTACATGATTTGTTGGCAAATGTGTTAACTTGAGAGGCAAAATTAACATTAATGTAATAAGTTGGAATATTTAAATTATTTTGTTACTTATTGGTTTGAAAGATATTACTTCTGATTGCTATACTGCACCGTATGTAGTACGTATATACAGGTGCCTGTTCCGATTTGTGTATTGTGTTCTCTGCTTGATATGAGAGTCTGGCACTTGCAAACACTTACAATTGTGGGATAAACAAACTTGTGCTTTTGATAGTAGAAGCAATAATGCACATTGCAAGGCCCAACTACTATGTAATAATCTGATTTTTTAAATTCAGGGACATGATGAACAACTAAACACTGCGTACGTGTGTATTCTTTCCATGGAAGCGTGTGTCTCTATGTGGCCCTGACGACCACGGTATAGAGATGATTGGTCAGCCTCACAAGGTCACTCATGCGTAAGTTTGGGCGTACTTAGAGGAAGTGACATGGTCTAGTGGTTAGCAAGCTTACCTCTGGAGCAAAGGGTCCTCGGATCGAATCTCAGTGGGACCACTTGCTGGATTTAATTCGGGAACTCCATTCGGGATTTGATTTGTATAACAGATATTGATTAAAACCTGAATGCCACTTTCTCCATGGTTCATTTGAAATGGGCAAATGAACCATGAAAGCTTGCACTACCCATCCGGTGTGTGTTTCGTGTAGTGTGTTTGTATGTTGCAATATGGCGCTGTTTAAGCTGCTGCCTCCAAGTTGCATTGTTTCTGTCTAGTAATTATTAAGTTGTAAAGTCTCTAGCAATTTGGCCTATAGGCCACGATTTGAGATTAAAATAAACCTTGATTATTATTATGATTACTTGAATGCAAGTACGCTTGTATCATATCAAGCTCTCTGTGCATGTGTCGTGTACCAGAATTAAAACCAAAGTTTTTAAATCCGGTTTTGTCCCCACTGATGTGTGAGGATTTATTGGAGCAAAGGATAATTGACCTGATGCCCTTCCTGACATAAATGTGCTGGATGGCCGCCATTAGATCTCCAGAGCCAATGCCCTTGTAGGTAGATTTTTTTCTTTTAGTTCTACCAGGGTAAATAACCAGCTACCCCTCCTCATCGGATTTCCCTAGAAACCCAATAGGGGTGACAGTTTATCCGCCGACAACCCGGCCCTGGGACAGGTGGTACTGGTTATCAGGATACCAGTAGCAGGCTCTCAAAGGAACCTGACCTGAATTAAATACCGGGTATAGGTAAGATACAGGGTGATCCCAAAGTGATGGATAGGGGGGTGGCAACCACCCCCCTTCTGAAGATGAAGTACCAACATGCCTAACACAACACAGGAACATCACAGACACTTGATTTTGGTACCAATAGATAGCTATGGTCCTCCTCTTTCCATTGATACCAAAATGAGTACCAACATGCCTAGCATTACGTCACAATGACGTCATAAAGTTCGCATGTCAGCAAAACTGCCAATTTCCATAGACACACACAGTGAAAAATTCAATTTTTCGCCAAAAAGGTTAGGAAAATCAGATTTTCATGCGGTTTTTTACTCTACTTGATGGGAAATGACTAGTTTTATATAATGACAGCATTTTAGAGCTATAATAAGGTGTTTGAGTCGCTAAAATTGCGAAATATCAATTTTCCACCCTATATTCAGTATTTTCGTACTTTCCTCAACATATGACGTCATGGTGACGTCATAATGGGGATGTTGGTACTTATTTTGGTACCAATGGAAAGAGGAAACTCTAAGATATCCTTTGGTACCAAATTTACAGGAATCGGGTGTTCAGTAACGAAAATCACAGGGGGTAACCACCCCCCTTGGGGAGTTTTGTTACAAAAAATGGCTCAGGTAGACTAAGGTTAACTTAAAGGGGCATTTTGTGATCCACAGCCTCGTCCCCTGACTTACTAAAAAAGTTGAGATTCTATTATCATCTGAACTGTTGAAATATATATAGTATGCATGCCTAATCGTACTTGGAAATTCGTAGTTTTGTATTTTCTGTCCATAAACAGACAGAAATTAGAACATGCATGGTGGCCTATGGGGCTGTAAGATGCAAACATTTGCTCATAACCTCAAAACGCACCATCATAATTAATTGAAATTTTGGAAATAAGATTTTGTCAGTGATAACTATAGAACCATAAACCGAAAATGAAGTGTTAGGCTCACGAAATGTACCTTTAATTCTTATTCAGTGGGCGGGGTTTAGTAAGCAAACACGCAATATCATTGGTTGTTGCCTATCTTATATGAGACGACATTAGATAGTGCGTCGCCGTGCAGGTGTTTACGCGCGCGTGTATATGGTTACGCAGTGCACGCAGGTAGTACGGGTTGGTTCATTTTTTACAGCGGGGGAATATATTTGTTTTTTAAACTAATATTATTTAAATAAAACTATTTTCGGTGATTAAAACAACCAAAACTAAATAAGAATGAGAATAAAACTAAAAGATAGGATTTGTTGTTTTGCCTATCTAATATCGTGTCATATTGGATGGGCAGTCCAATATTTTTATTGTAGTGGATGCCGGCGCAGCTACTACTCAAAATATTGGACTGCCCATCCAATATGACACGATATTAGATAGGCAGAACAACAAATCCTATCTTTTATTCTCTAAATATCATGCACTATGTTTACAACAGAACTTACCTGTGATACTAACTCTCCCTTCTCCATAATTTCAGTCAGCTTCTGACCCCTTTCTGAGCCCGATTTGACCTCTGCCCTCAATAAGTCTCCTGATGATAAATGAGTGAATCCGTACTTGCTGACAATCTTCTCGCATTGTGTTCCTTTGCCTGAGCCAGGTCCCCCTGTTTGGGAGTGATTGATATGATAAACATCCTTAGTATAATTCAGGAAGTTTAACTCAAAAAGTCTGGAAGTCAGGAAGTTTAACTGAAAAAAGTCTGGAAGTATTACTGCAAGCTTTGATGCTGTAACACTCATTTCTCATTGAAGAGTGACATCACTAATTTTCTGCAGCTCATTTACAAGCTATTAGTGATGATAATAATAATAATAATAACTCTAACAATGAAATAGGAGGAAATTTTAATTATTCATTAGGTTATAATGAGTTCTTTATTTAAATATTCATATCCTTTGTTATTCTAGGGAATTATCCTTCATTTGCATAAATTAATATTCATATCCTTTGTTATCCAAAATGGAATAAACCGCAATACAAAGGGATATGTTAGGTGGAAATGAAATTTCGCCCTGAGAGCGTTCTGAGTGAATAACAAAAGTCAATTTCGCCCTAATGCCCTACATAAGGTAGTAATAATAATAATATTAATAATAATTATTCAACTGCCATGTTTCCCACTTAAAAAGAGTAGTTTCCTGTTTTTCCCATTTTATTAATGAGTGGCTATTTCCTTTTATATTCCTAACCAGGGGAGTTGGTGGTCAGGAGTAGGGTGAAACCCCTACAATTTTGCTAAAAAGTCACCCAAAGGTGGTAAAATTGTTATCAATGTATGGATCTCCGCATGCTACTGATACCAAATACGTACCAAAATCCCACTGTGATGTCTGGATTATATAGACTTCTTACCTTATTTGGTCAAATAACATGATAGCTAAACATACAGGGATATAAGAGGGCCTTTAGAGTAAAAGCATGACCAGTATAAAAAGGTTTGTGAATTGGGGCTAAAAGCTTTCAAAACTGGCTTAAAAAAAATAAAATTGCGAACATTTTGAGTAACAGAAAGCCTAAACTCAGGAAATCGCCTGAAAACTTACATCTCTGAAACACAACAGATGGTGAAAACTATTTCTTATTTTCATTGTCTTTTCTAGATGAAAACTTTGCTAAAGAAGATATAATTTAGATTAGAGATCTGATAGTATCGTTTTCTCTCTTCTTTTTTCCTGTCTTAAGATGATGAAATCCCGATTTGTTGGATATAACTTTCCGTATGTGCTACAATCACAAGTAACCTTGTCGGACTTTCACTAGTCTACTTATGTCATTATCATAACCATGCTATCCTCACAATGCGTGGCGGCGCTATAACAGCAGTTCCCTGGCTTTGTACATGCTAAATATAGGAGTTCACAGGCCTGATACAGATACCTACCACAAACAAAGATGATCTTGCAGTTCTTCAACTTCTCTGCTGCATCATCTCCCTTTCCATCTGTAGACTCCTGTGCATCTGTGTCAATTACACAACAAAATAAATACAATTATATAGGGTGCTTTCACAGAAGATTAAAGGTGCAACGAGAGATTTTGAGGCACCCAAATATTGTGTCATAATAGTAATTTTATATAGATCAGACACTCAATAGATTTCTTATCTTGTATTTGGCAACAGAAATGTCTTAAAAGAGAGAAAACAAGTAATTTTGATTAGCTTATACTTCAATATAAAACATGGGATGAATTTCGCATTTGCTCCTATACGAAATTAGAATTTCACAATTTTTGTACAAAAGAAACATTTATCAACTTAATCCTTTCAAATGGGGATATTTGTGATGGAAAGCTTTACATCAGGGCAAAAATCAGTACTTTCGATTTTTTAGGGACACCTGATATGTGAAATCTCTTGTTGCACCTTTAAGAGGTTAGCTTGGCCAGACTTGTCTTCCAGAACAATGCAGAGAATACAAAAGAATCACCTGCAGAAATATAAAGATTTTGTTGTGGCAACAATTTTTTTAATTTTTGAGTCAATTGCAAATGGTAATTCAATAATATTTTTAAAAGCCTAATAATTACATGCCAGTTAGGTTATCTGCTTCAATAATTACTTTACACTCGCAGTGACGATTTGGATAATTTCACGTATTATGCTGCATTCGTTCATGGGGAATATCCTTAATATAAGTTGTCCACATAAAACGTTCACCTAATTTTTCTTTATTTGTGTCAATCATATTTCCCCCAAGGTAATTTCAGCGACACCCGGAGGTGGCACATGCCCCCCTGCCCACCTAGCTATATGCCACTGAAACACACACAAACATATAGATTGTATACAACAAGGAACTGGTTTTCAAAATTACTCAGCTAATGGATAGGAATACTGTGAATATATAGTCTGCACTGCATACAACACAAAGGGTTCCACACCAATGGGTAACTATAGAAAAAAGTAACCCAACTGTAATAGAAATTGAACTTATGAACTCTAAAATATACAAGCCTGTCTGGGTGCAATCAACTATGCAATAAAATTTATCAACAGTCTAATCATACTGCAGCAATCTACTGGGATCCAAATTCAAACGATTGCCGATTATACCCTGATCAAATTAACAGCCAATAACCATGGTTAGTTCTGCAATTAGTTTTGTGTTCTTCTTTTCCACTACCATGGCAACATCACAGGACAAGTGCCAACTAACCAATCCTTATGGTCGTCAAGGGAGACATGATTTGGTTTCTTTGCTACAAGATAAGCCAGAAAATGTTGCAGAGGCTATGGTTTTGCAGGAGGAACTTCAAAAAGCTCAAAACCAAAATAACTTGCAAAACCAGACAACTCAAATTCTAACTGAGATGGCCAATACTCAAACTCAAATGGCACAGACTCAAACTCAGATGGCGAACACTCAATCTGAAATCGCACACACCCAAGCTGAAATAGCAAACACTTTAACTCAGATGGCAAGCACCCAAATTCAAAAGGCAGACACTCTTACTAAAATGGCAAGCACTCAAACTAACATGGAGGCCACTCTTATTCATATAGGAACCACCCAAACTCAAATGGAGAAGACTCTTGCTCAGATGGCTATCACTCAAACTGAAATGGCAGCGACTTTGACAATCTTCTCGCATTGTGTTCCTTTGCCTGAGCCAGGTCCCCCTGTTTGGGAGTGATTGATATGATAAACATCCTTAGTATAATTCAGGAAGTTTAACTCAAAAAGTCTGGAAGTCAGGAAGTTTAACTGAAAAAAGTCTGGAAGTATTACTGCAAGCTTTGATGCTGTAACACTCATTTCTCATTGAAGAGTGACATCACTAATTTTCTGCAGCTCATTTACAAGCTATTAGTGATGATAATAATAATAATAATAACTCTAACAATGAAATAGGAGGAAATTTTAATTATTCATTAGGTTATAATGAGTTCTTTATTTAAATATTCATATCCTTTGTTATTCTAGGGAATTATCCTTCATTTGCATAAATTAATATTCATATCCTTTGTTATCCAAAATGGAATAAACCGCAATACAAAGGGATATGTTAGGTGGAAATGAAATTTCGCCCTGAGAGCGTTCTGAGTGAATAACAAAAGTCAATTTCGCCCTAATGCCCTACATAAGGTAGTAATAATAATAATATTAATAATAATTATTCAACTGCCATGTTTCCCACTTAAAAAGAGTAGTTTCCTGTTTTTCCCATTTTATTAATGAGTGGCTATTTCCTTTTATATTCCTAACCAGGGGAGTTGGTGGTCAGGAGTAGGGTGAAACCCCTACAATTTTGCTAAAAAGTCACCCAAAGGTGGTAAAATTGTTATCAATGTATGGATCTCCGCATGCTACTGATACCAAATACGTACCAAAATCCCACTGTGATGTCTGGATTATATAGACTTCTTACCTTATTTGGTCAAATAACATGATAGCTAAACATACAGGGATATAAGAGGGCCTTTAGAGTAAAAGCATGACCAGTATAAAAAGGTTTGTGAATTGGGGCTAAAAGCTTTCAAAACTGGCTTAAAAAAAATAAAATTGCGAACATTTTGAGTAACAGAAAGCCTAAACTCAGGAAATCGCCTGAAAACTTACATCTCTGAAAACACAACAGATGGTGAAAACTATTTCTTATTTTCATTGTCTTTTCTAGATGAAAACTTTGCTAAAGAAGATATAATTTAGATTAGAGATCTGATAGTATCGTTTTCTCTCTTCTTTTTTCCTGTCTTAAGATGATGAAATCCCGATTTGTTGGATATAACTTTCCGTATGTGCTACAATCACAAGTAACCTTGTCGGACTTTCACTAGTCTACTTATGTCATTATCATAACCATGCTATCCTCACAATGCGTGGCGGCGCTATAACAGCAGTTCCCTGGCTTTGTACATGCTAAATATAGGAGTTCACAGGCCTGATACAGATACCTACCACAAACAAAGATGATCTTGCAGTTCTTCAACTTCTCTGCTGCATCATCTCCCTTTCCATCTGTAGACTCCTGTGCATCTGTGTCAATTACACAACAAAATAAATACAATTATATAGGGTGCTTTCACAGAAGATTAAAGGTGCAACGAGAGATTTTGAGGCACCCAAATATTGTGTCATAATAGTAATTTTATATAGATCAGACACTCAATAGATTTCTTATCTTGTATTTGGCAACAGAAATGTCTTAAAAGAGAGAAAACAAGTAATTTTGATTAGCTTATACTTCAATATAAAACATGGGATGAATTTCGCATTTGCTCCTATACGAAATTAGAATTTCACAATTTTTGTACAAAGAAACATTTATCAACTTAATCCTTTCAAATGGGATATTTGTGATGGAAAGCTTTACATCAGGGCAAAAATCAGTACTTTCGATTTTTTAGGGACACCTGATATGTGAAATCTCTTGTTGCACCTTTAAGAGGTTAGCTTGGCCAGACTTGTCTTCCAGAACAATGCAGAGAATACAAAAGAATCACCTGCAGAAATATAAAGATTTTGTTGTGGCAACAATTTTTTTTTTTAATTTTTGAGTCAATTGCAAATGGTAATTCAATAATATTTTTAAAAGCCTAATAATTACATGCCAGTTAGGTTATCTGCTTCAATAATTACTTTACACTCGCAGTGACGATTTGGATAATTTCACGTATTATGCTGCATTCGTTCATGGGGAATATCCTTAATATAAGTTGTCCACATAAAACGTTCACCTAATTTTTCTTTATTTGTGTCAATCATATTTCCCCCAAGGTAATTTCAGCGACACCCGGAGGTGGCACATGCCCCCCTGCCCACCTAGCTATATGCCACTGAAACACACACAAACATATAGATTGTATACAACAAGGAACTGGTTTTCAAAATTACTCAGCTAATGGATAGGAATACTGTGAATATATAGTCTGCACTGCATACAACACAAAGGGTTCCACACCAATGGGTAACTATAGAAAAAAGTAACCCAACTGTAATAGAAATTGAACTTATGAACTCTAAAATATACAAGCCTGTCTGGGTGCAATCAACTATGCAATAAAATTTATCAACAGTCTAATCATACTGCAGCAATCTACTGGGATCCAAATTCAAACGATTGCCGATTATACCCTGATCAAATTAACAGCCAATAACCATGGTTAGTTCTGCAATTAGTTTTGTGTTCTTCTTTTCCACTACCATGGCAACATCACAGGACAAGTGCCAACTAACCAATCCTTTTGGTCGTCAAGGGAGACATGATTTGGTTTCTTTGCTACAAGATAAGCCAGAAAAATGTTGCAGAGGCTATGGTTTTGCAGGAGGAACTTCAAAAAGCTCAAAACCAAAATAACTTGCAAAACCAGACAACTCAAATTCTGACTGAGATGGCCAATACTCAAACTCAAATGGCACAGACTCAAACTCAGATGGCGAACACTCAATCTGAAATCGCACACACCCAAGCTGAAATAGCAAACACTTTAACTCAGATGGCAAGCACTCAAATTCAAATAGCAGACACTCTTACTAAAATGGCGAAGCACGCAACTAACATGGAGGCCACTCTTATTCATATAGGAACTACCCAAACTCACGAGAAAGACTCTTGCTCAGATGGCTCATCATCTCAAAACCGAAATGCAGCGACGTTGACTCAAGTGGTCACGCTCTTCAGACACAAGGTCCACAACTTCAAAAATTACAACTGCAACAACTTAACCATAGTACCACTGCTAAGCTGCAAAAGAAGTACTTGCAAACAGATCTATTCCTATCTACCACTTGTTCTTCAACAACAAAAGAATCAGACGACACCTTGAGTGAGCTCCATCATCTTCAGACTGACTGGGCAGATCTTTAGCTGCTCAAGGTTATACCACCAACAAACCTTATACCATTACACCCGAAGATGGCAAGGGTTCTCTTACAGTCTAGACTGCGATATGGGCAAACTACAGGGGGAGGATGGACCTGTTTTCCAGAGGCCGCTAGTGATGGTTTCATTGGATTTTACCGTAACTATGGAAAGACTACGAGAAAGGCTTCGGCAGTCCCTGATGGAGAACACTGGGTAGGCCTAAAAGAATACACAGCTACAAGAATTGGGACGTGATTTTCAGAATTGATATAGAGGATTTTGAAGGCAACACTGCTTATATGCCGAGTACCAGTCATTCTCGTTAGGGGATGCTTGCTCTAATTATGCACTTTCTATAGGGACATACAGTGGTACGGGCCGGAGATTCAACAGGGTTCCATAACAAGCAAGGCTTCAGTACCAAAGATCGGATCACGATTCTGGATTGGGGTGAAAACGTGCCCGAGCCAACAATCCGAGGTGCCCTGGTGGTACTATGCTGTGCTCACCTCTAATCTCAAACGGTCAATATTTTGGGACCGAATCATAGGACAGTGCACTGGAATGGGAAATTGTACCACTGTGAATAAAATCTGGGAAGCACTGAAGATGTCCGATGAAGAGGCGTCGCGTTCAACTAGCCCTAGCTCCACACATCTAAACTTTGCTTTACAGTAGATATTTAATTTGACCTTGATTGATAAAAGGAGCAACATTGGTTCTGGACACTTTCAATATTACAGAGACCAAACTGTAAGGCAGGGGTTCTCAATGAATATTCGCGAAGGGCCGAAATCCCAAACATGTTTTAAAGTGCCCTACGTGAGGGCCACAATGCCACCTGAAAATTCTTATGTTTCCCTTTATATTTAAATCAAGTCGCGAGCCAAAATTCAATGGTGTGGCGGGCTGGATTTGGCCTGCGGGGCCGCCTATTGAGAACCCGCGCCCTGCTTTAAGGGCTCTAGCTTAATATCGAAGCAAATTTCAAAAAGATGATTTTTAAGATTCTGCGTCTTTTCTAAAATGTTTCCCGTTGTTAGCAAAAGGATCCGCTGTCGCGCATGCTCAACCTCTTTTCATTTAGAGCTGGGAATGAACAACCTAGGGAATTCACAGCGACTCGTCAAAGTCCGACACCCTTGTACGCCCGCCATGAAAGCATTTTATTTTTCTAAACAAAAATTTGAAAGTAGAGTACATATTTTCAGATTTCTTGAGTCTTGATGGCAACCCACTGAATTGAAGTCAGTTACTGAGAAATTCACTGCGTCCCAGGCAGAACTGGATTGCAAGGTTCTGCGCTTCGCGACGTCTTATGCCATGTCCGTACGTCATCGGACCGTATCACCTGGTTTGCTGGGTGCCTGCCTGCATGATGGGGGTTGTAGTTATGTTTCCTGCGCTGCGAGATATTCACAACAACCTTATGTTCCAAACAACCTGAATGGAAGAACATAAAATTGCTTAGTGAAACTATCCTATCCTGCAAAACCATTCTGGCAGTGATGATTATCGAATGGGTATTATCCTGTCTTAAAGCAATAATGGCCCATTTTCAAGATTGCCCCCCAATTTTAAAATGTAGAATTTTTCAAGTTTGTTTTTGGTAATTGTCTTTTTAACTATGCCTGCGAATGACAATGCTCAAAAAAATGCGTATTTGTCATAAAAGAAACGATGTTTAATTAGAATCAGGATTAGACTGTGAGATCATCTTCTACTGAGCAAGTACAGTAAGCAACTGATTATTAAACTCTAAACCCCACAGGAATATTTTTGATTGAAAGCCACAGTTTAAAAGGGAATTTCCATAACCTGACCCTTCTGACACAACTTTTTGACATACTTTGAAATTCGGAAACTTATTCCGTGAAAGGGTTTCCTAATTCATAAGTGTGTCGAAAAAGTGTTCAGATGGTTCAGGTTTACAGAAACTCCATTTGATAGGAGATTGAACCGTCATTGCAGTTTTCAATTCTCCACCAGTCTTTCAAAAAATGGGTCAACCTATATGGATTGCCCTGGCTAATTAGAATACAGAGGTAGAGAGGTTCCAATAAGGACAGCCTGTTTTAGTGACTGAATTACTTGGTGGTGGAAAAATTGACGTTTAATATGAGATAAAGGTATACGTTTTTAGCCGTCTGTCGTTATACCTGTTTGTCATATCACACAGGTGACAACGCATATTTTAGTAGAACAACAAGCGCGCCCAAGTTTTTTTATGCCTAAAATAGTGCTGTCACCCATGCACGACACAGATACATGGCAGAGGCTAAAAAACAATGTCGTTATTCTCAAATGATGTTTAAGGCTATCACTGGTTAATCGCAATTTAAAAAAGCCCGCCTCAAAAAATAAACCAAACAATTCCAAGCATGGTCAACTTTAAATGCTGTTTAATTTTAGCCGAGCATCGTTAAACATGTCAAAATGTTGGTAAACTTGGTCTGGGGGTAGTTTAAGAGTAAGAAGAAGCCGTGTTTAACTTCACGCTTTCAATAAAGTGCCCTATATTTCAGCTATATGTGATTACTGGTGGTTAGAGCCAGTTGTCGCCTCTACCTTCTCTTAATCTTCTTTTCCGATGTTCCTCGGTTGCTTGTTTTTTTATTCTCGTCCATTTTTTCCTCTGCATCTATTTTTATGCTCGTGTATCCGCTAACAGAAACCTACTCTTTTTTTAAAACTGACAGTGCAACGCACGGACATAAAACAGTTTTAATAGGCCCAGTGCTATTTTTTCTTCTCTTCCTCACTGAACACTTCTAAAGGCTCCTTGCATAATCACTATTCTTAAAATTACCTGTGACTTCCAGTGTAGCATTAAAACCTACGGAAGGCATTTTCTGACATATAAATTTGTTGACGTGCACATAATTATAGGCGAAGATAAGTCACAGTTCAGTGGAGGACATTTACTGTGTTTAAATATCGGGTTAGCTAAACAACTTAAAATCATTAAACTGTGGTTTTTTTTTTTTAAACTGTGGGTTTAGCTAACCACAGATTTTAAGGCCTATAACCACAGTTTATTTAAAAAAATCATTTGAGAATACGGTCCCCATACATTTATTCTCATTCTTGAACACCTCCTTCAAATAGAGCTATTTAGTATATATTACTAAAATATGGTAGATTTTGGTCTAATAAACTACCCCAGCTTTTCAAAATCAATCAGTCCGTTGTTTACTCATGCCTTTGCGTCCGGCGTATCGTGGTTACGGGGTGAATGCTGTACCTACGTGGTATCGTCCTCATATCCCAATGAAATTTTCCTAGGAACCCATGAAATTGCCATAAACAATACCAAGATTTAAGAATTTGGGTTATTTGTAAATAACCAAGAGCTACTTTATTTAGTGGGCATGCAATCAGAGTCTTAGAGAACATTGCATGGATGATACTATCTGTTGTAAAGTGACATAGATTTCTTAAGGATACAATTTCTCTTAATTGCAGCTGGATCGGTTGTAGACCACCAACTGAGAAAAGTTTTGAAGGTTCTTCTTGGACAACTACAAAAGAAAGCCGCAAACCTTGTTTTGAACTCTCCCTGCTATCGTAATCGTTCCTATAGAAAACCATGCCTTGATTTTCTGTTGGGCACGACATAAAATACGAAATCATCATCTTTGTCAGAAACTGCGTATTCAGCTTATTCACTCAGGCTTGATCCAATACATTGGTAAGCATTCCAAATATGCAAAAAAACCCGGTCAAAAAAACATTGGGGGTGCTTCTTTCTGAAATTCCTCAGTCTCTTTAGCTATCACATAGAGTCCAAGGTCACAAACACCTTTACACCATGGAGCCTTGTGCACAGGAGCTTGATTAGAGGCATAATTAACCCTTCAAGAGGCATACCCCCGATTTGAGAATATTGAGTGTTTTTTTGGGTGCTTTGTGTAATTGCTGCTGCCTTATGTGTTGATTTAGCAAGTAAACTGTCTCTAATTATGAATGTTTTTTTTTGTTGAGTGAATATTTTTTTCAAAATTTAATTATAATATTATAAATACAATTTTATTTTGAGAAAAAATAACAATAATGAACAAAATAAATCCACACCTATGAACAAGTTTTTTGAGTGTATTTCATGTAAATTTAGCAAAACCTTTTTTTCAAAATACTAAAAACACCCGATTGTGTTATACATGTAAGGTCCAATTGAATGTACTTGTGTCGATAGTAATGTGTAGACTCTGTCGATCTCAAGATTGGGGGTTGACGTCACTGCGCGTGTTAGGTTTTGGCACCCGAGGAACCACGCTTCGACCCTTGAATTGCAGCATTTCGCAAGCGAAACACAGATCCCTTCAATCAAACATACGCCCCCCTCTTCCCCCGCCAAAACGGCGCAGCCGCGGTGTTACATGTCGACGCATTACTCGCAATGAGCAAAGTGCGGGCTGTTTGTTATGTCCAATAAATTATTGTCCCATAGTAATAGAACATAATAAACACAAGCCTTTCATAAACAAGCACAACATAAACAAAGCACACAAATAATAATGGCATTTTATAACAAACCACAATTGTAGCCTGCAGATTAAACACCACCAGCTGGTTGAACATCCTTGGATGCTATGCGAAGCCATGATGTTTGTGTATGGTGGGAGTAACTACGTTGCATCAACGATCGAAGCATGCCTAATTAGATAAACACATAGGAATCAAAGTTTGCCCGTGGCCACCATACCAGGTACCTGCTGTAATCATTTTTTTGAAGCGGAGCATTTGCAGTTCTGCTGATCTGAAAATACTCAGCATCATAACCACACGTCATTATTCCTACCCAATCTCCTCCTCATCAAAGCCCAAAAATTCACTCTCGCTATCACTATCGATCGCCGTCTGAAACAAGCGATTGAGTTCATGCCATTTCGTTTGTTGTTGTTTGTACACACACATTTTACCGTATAGCGTAATGGCGGCGATTCAAGGTCCATGCGATTCATCAGTGTTTCCTAGTTTTGTCAGCCAGCGAATTTCCCTGGTCGCCGAAATTACCCTCGACTAGTAGGGGCAAGTCCTCTTTGTCATTGATTTTAGGAACGATGATAGGCTATCGAGGCTATTTTATTGATATTGTTTACACTTTCAAGATCCGTTGGAAAAAACAAAATAAAAAAACAACTTCATCGCACAACCATACACACAACCGCGGGAGAAACTGCCTTCCTATTGGGCGGCACGACCTTCTTAGAGTGATTATTCAACGGTCGTGACCAATGCCTCAAGGGAGGTATTAATGTTAATGACGTAAACAGAGCTAACAGAATATTCGTCATGTAGGCACTTTAACATGTTAAATTATACCCTTCACATGCTCTGTATCATGTGCTTATTCCATTAATGCAGTAAAGCATGTAATTAAAGTAGGTGCACAGGTATATGCGTATTTCCAAATTTATAATAACAGATTATTTTGTTGTTGAAGGAATGATGGGGTTCAAGAATTTTGGAATCTCCAAAACAATTACAATGGTAATAGCATACACGATACTACCTAGAGGGTGAAATAGGGCACACTATTTTCCCTTGGTAACTGGCTACGGGTCTATATCACCCCGCACTCTCCAGAATTTTTTTCAACAACATTCAATCAAGATTTTTTCCTGCTGGCAAAAGAAACATGGCCCCACTGGTTAGGGTAATAGCCTTTTGTATTGGAGGTCACGGTTCTATTGCAACAGTGCTGCTTCACCGAGATTTAACTAACTGGGTTCTTAATTTGTATACGTAATTAATCGGATTAAATTAGGATTTCGTCTCTTACATGGTTCGATTAGCTTGGGCACTGACCCATAATAATACCACCGTCCTTTGTGAAGGATATTAAGCGCGTCAGTCCCATGTTTCATTGAGTCATACCTGTTGCATTCTTAATCAACTGTTTTCGAAAAGAGTAGGTGGTTACCCCTGGCTGCCCCAATCCACACCGCGTTAGTGCACCCCAATGGAAAATAAGCTTCCGGTAGAGACTTTCTTGGGCTATCATTGGACATTGGTCCAAATATCTCAATCAAGATCAAATTCCTTATTTTCTGTACTTTCATTTTCCTTTTGTGAAATTCCTTTCTGAAAATTCTGGAAAATTGACACTTCTCCTCTCTACAATCCCATACATTTTTTTTAAATATGAGGCAAATTAAAAGCTGTGCCTGCTCCTTTTGCTGTTTTTGGTAACCTTGAAAAAGCCTGGAACAAGTTTGCCGACGATCTTAGAAGTGCAGATTCTTTTCTGGTTTTTCAAAGGCCCTTCTTAAAGAGACAACTATCAGGGATTTATCAAAATGAGTCAAATATGTGACATTGCAGGAAAGGCTTAAATGTGAGGATAAGTCTGTCTAATTCTCATGATAATTTTCTCCATCTGGATGCTAAACAGCCCGCCGCCATGCGGCTAATCCGCGACAGCGAGCAAAAACAAAATCGGGTAGGTCTTTCACCTTTCGCCTTTGAGCAGGAATGGGCCTTCTAACTTTTGTCATCAGATAGAAAGATCACGGGACGGTCATTACCTCAAATAACCGGTCATACATGAAGATAGATTATAAAGTATTATTTTCTACAGTTTAATTTTTGAATTGGACTCTTATTATGAGTTTGCGGGCCAATTTTGGAAAATTTTTAAGCAATTGGTGAACGTCACGGCATTGTTTAACGTATTATTTTTTGCCCCAGGGAACCACACTCAGATTCTATGCGCTACGAATCCTCTTTACTCACACGTGGAAAAAGGATCGCATTTTCCGCCATCGGACGTCGTTTGGGAATGAGGGGTTTTTTGCAACTGTTTTGCTTAATTGATTGTTTGGACAACGCTCATTCCATTTTTGGCCTAGAGTAATGGTTAGGACCTTATTTAACCTTCCCCGAATTTGATATGAATTCGACCCAGGAGCGTTCTGGACTATCCTCCGCCTCATAATGATCTTTTTTTTTTTTTTTTTTTTTTTATATCCGAACCACAACAACCTTGTGACTTTTGTATATATCGCCCTTGTATAAAAAGCAATTGTCGAGATTAATTTTCAGTCTTTCGATAGTTTGCAGGGGTAAGGAACATGCCATCCTAACAGCACACGAATTTCTAAAATAAAATAAAAAAAAAAAGGAAAACATGTAAAAATAGGCGCCTAAGATTATCGGTGTGATATAACTCACCCCTTCTCAAACCTTGCTGCAAAAATGATGCCTACCAAACCTAATACCCTTGAACATAAGCGCAATGGCTACAGAGCTACGCGCTCTGTAGCCAGGCGCACACCTATACGCTAACCCCAAACCACCGTACTCACCACACAGCCAAAAATAACCATTGCACATCTAGATAATTACAGAAAAGGAAGAAAATGGCAGTGGTTCCAAGATACGAATCTCCATTCAATTATGTGTTGTAGTAAGAGCCGTACGGACAGAAATGACTAAAATTCTGATTCGCTCCTTATTAGTTTTGCTCTGGTTCTTATTCATTTGCCGGGTATGTTACGTCATGCAAAAATCTCATTTTTGATTATTTTTTTTGATTGTTCTGATTTACAAATCACTGATCGTGCCTATAAGTCGTTCTTTTTCTTCATTAATATGTTTGCTCTATCATTTTGTCTTTCATCTCTGTTTATTAAAGTGGTTGTGGAGCGCTCTGTAATAATAATAATATAATAAGGGCAAATGGCCCGGTCCAAGAGACAAACCTGTCCACACCCTATAACGATTACCACACTGATTGACAGTCTAATTTGGTCATCAACTGTAAACCTACCTTCTTTGACAATCCCTTGTCCCCTGTATTGATGGCTTTTCTGTAGTTTAATTTCATCTTCAAGACTTGTCCCTGGAGCGAATGCATTCAAGTCATCATGCCTTCATGCATTAGCAACATTTCTTTCTGTATTAGAATAGCAATAAAACAAACAAGAAAAGATTTTTGAAAAAGGATCCACACTCGCTGTAATATTATCCCTTTCACAGTTCTTCTGTTCATGTCCTACTTTTGTGGCTAGTATATAGTGACCAAACCCACTTCCGGTGTGTGGCGATCCCTGTTAACAACTTGAATGGCGTCCCCTTCATAGGTAGAATATTATTGCAAATGAACCGCTGCTATGTCACTTTATTTTAGAAATGCCGATTGTTTAAACTTGCACTTTGCCTCAAATTTGAGTTATTTCAATACACTGGTCGTCTGTTCTGACCTGGCTCGATGCACTTCGATACTCATCCTAAAACGAATTACCACAACACCCTTTTCTTCCACTTGACCACAACAAAAGTTTTAAATCCGGTTTTGGTCCCTGCTAACGAGGTGGCCGGATTCCACCTCAACTCAGCAATACTGCGTGTGAGGATTTATTGGAGCTAATGATGATTGACCGATCCTTCCTGATGCCAATCCAAAGTTTTGTGGTAGGCCTAGCCTTTTGGGTAACTACGACCACACCATGCAAGGCAGCATGTGCTGGATGTCAGCCATTAGCTCTCCAGAGTGCCCCTTTTATGTAGATCTTCTTTTTCATTCTACCAGGGTAACCAGCTACCTTCCTCATCAGATTTCTTTAGAGAACTAGGGACAAAATCTGAAAATTTTATTTTGAGATTTTAAGATAATTGAAATGAATATAAATATTTTATACAAATGGGAAGTAAATGGGAGTAATAAATTTGACGATGAAATCACAGGCTACGATCAATTTCAGGAGAAAAAAAATCATAGGGTCCGACTCGTCTCATCGAGAATCAAAATGGTGAATTTTACACGTAGGCATAGGACATGGGAGCAATGACTCCTCCCTGTTCAAAGGCTGACTCAGTTATTTCCCAACATTGGCACCCTCAATTTTCTAACAAATCATGTTTTGGGCATACACAATGTTTGCCCACCATAATAATAATCCCTTTCAGGTGAAATAGCTATATAAGTCCAAATCGAGGTCATTCGGAAGAAAATTTGTATTAAATCTGGGATCAAATTTTCATTACCACCAAAAAGTATTCTAGGATACTGACACATGAGGTTAGCTACATTAAAGCGCCCGGGGGAGATTTGTTGAGGATATGAATTCTCTCAATTTGCACTTAATCAGTTGTAGAACATACACCAAGAAAGTTTTGAAGGTTATGGACAATAAGTAAATAAGGAAAACCACAACAATGTTTTAAACTTGCCTGCTATCTAAATTAGAAAATCATGCTTGAATTTCTATCGTGCACTACAGAATCCTAAATAATTATCTTAATGATCCTATTACATAACGACGACATATTTGGCTTTTTCCCTATGACCTTGGTAAGCATTCACCAATATGCAAAAAAACTGTGTTTGAACAAAATTGGAGGGCGCGTCTTTTCTGGAAGTGTCCTTGTGTCTCATTAATGCACCATATTGCTATATTATTTATATCAATGCTAAAATTCACAGCTTTCATATAATTATAAAACCAATTTACATTGCTAGCCCAAATGGTATACAAGATTATCGCCTGAAGTAATACCCACAGTTTTGCCCAAATTCTCAGTGATGCGGCCTGCCCCTTAACTCAAACCGGGGCACTGTGGAGCACCATTCACCAAGGTCCCCAGGTACCACCATTCGTCCACAAGTGTCATCTCCTGATTTTACCTCATGGTCTTTCCCATAGCTCTACCTCAATGCGTTAATAACTGCTATCATCCCTTCTCTTTGGCATAATCCAGAGCTGTTTTGCTGCACACTTTCCTGCTGGACTGCTAGCCCTTGTCATTGCTTCTTGTCTCATACCTGCTGTTGAAACAACAAGTTATAATTAATTTAGTATACAGAAATGCTTCAATATTTACCGTAGTAAGCATGACAGAATCATAGCCAGCCCTCTAATCAATACACGAATCCGACGGGGAAGCCTCGAAAGGACACCTCTTACGTCGCCGCCATTACTGGGGGGCATCCCGACCACCAAACACACATGACACACACGCCGCATATTGCTTAACGAACGAAATAATAAGCCCATAATCATGTTAAGAAAGAATTACACACCTACCTTTTTTGCAATTGTTAACAAATTTCAACGTTTATTTCCATGGATTTATGGAGGAGATGTCAGGGACTGGCCTAAACTGGAATTCCAGGGCAAGTGTTTTACTGTTGTTGTAAAATGAAGGTTATCTCGCCAACTTTGCGTGACTGAGAAATGAACGGCTAATGGTTAGAAGACGTGTTAAAAATTGGTAAAACAGCCGCGTGAGAAAAATAATTTTTCGTAAAAATTCCAAAACTCCAGACAAAAATAAAGGAACAATAGAATGTTGATATAATTCGTGGTACGTGAAAAACTTGAATAGTCCCAAAGACCGATCGTATTGCTGAAAAACGTGACATCTTCAGATGCGGGGGTGGTGTTTTAGAAAGGGACATTCCGTGCCCATGTGCGATTTCGGCGATCTGAACAAAATTAGTCTCGTTGTGCATGGAATGTGCTCCGCCTGGACTATCAGTACGCGTGAAAATGACCGGCGAGGTCGTGTTTGTTTGAACAAATAATGTGGTATTTTTAGATGAAATGGGATACGATGATTGTTTTCATTTGTGTCATTAGCGCGTGAATTCGCACCGCAGTTCGTTTCCATTTTTTAAATTTTACGCCTATGTGGTGCACCAAGAAATTACTTTTTTCCTGAGCCGCCCATGATGATATACCCAAATGGATACACAGTGAAAAGTGTTGGGTTTTGCCGTCAGAAACTGATCAAAATATCGCTTCTTTGTAACATCTACAACGTAAAACCGGGGTATAACGAGAATCCAAAAGATGCCCCCCAGTCATGGGGGATGGTGAGTGCGCCGCCTACGGCGTAGGGGCGATAATAGTAGCCGTCGGATTCGTGAGAGGCAAAATTTTGTATGCACTCAATTCTGCATGTCATTGTGCCCGTGACAACTTGGACCAGCGTAGATCAAACAGGTTACAGCCTGTATAGTCGATTACATAGACGTGCCGCTCTTTTCCTTTTGTTGGCAGGGCTAGGTATTGATGGGCGAGGGAGGAGGGAGGGGGGAAAAATAACTTTTTTCAGAAACACTAGTTGGAGTAATAATTTCTTGCCCAGTGACTAGGTACGCCCGCTTCCACGCCAAAACAGCGCACCACTGGGTTGCCCGTAAACGCAGTTCACAAAACAAGTGTGTATGCATGGACAATAAATTATTACTCAAACTATAGTACCAACTTGCTTAGGCCGATTCCAACCAGATTTGCTCAGAACGAATAACACCAATAAATAACTCCCACATAGACTTTGTACAAAATGACCTCTCATCAACCGTCAATTTAAGAGACTGGGTATTTAAAAACACTGATTTTTGGGAAGATTAGGATCCATAGCTCTTCAACAGAAATGAAAAGTAGATGATGAAGGCAGTTTGCAGCTACAGCGCACTCATGATACTTACAAAAACACCCACACCTAGTTTCCCCAAAAATTCAGAAAGTATACAAACATAGGACAGTTGGTCCCAAATAGGTTGTCAGATATATGATCCCAAGATTCAAGTGACCCCTGAGTGGCCTTTGACCTCATCTTTTCCCCACATAAGACCCTTGTATCAATGTAAGCATCCAAGTATGCAACTTGATCCAGCACTACTGCACTAAATGCTGGCAACATTTCCATGAAAAATGTATACCACAAGCACCAGATATATGACCCTAAGTGAACCCTGATGACCTTTGACCTCCGCATCTGTTTACCCACTTAAATCCTTGTCCCAAAGTATAAGCATACCAAGTATGAACTTGAATCATCAATGCACTAAACAGCTAGAAACGCACATTTTAACCAAAGTGTATACCAAAAGTTTGATACACACACCGACTGTCAGAACAGCCTGCACAGGACGAATCATCGCAGGTCTTTCCTATCGTGACCTAAAAATGGCACAGACAACAAATTTTACCACCCACATGGTTTGTTACTATTCCACACGTTATGATTAATTTCAAATTTCATTTAAGACACAATTATCTTACATTTGTCGACTCCCATTTTATGCAAGTGGCCGACATTTCGTACACCACACTGTCTCGGCATGGCGTCAGCTACTACACTTGTTTATTTAGTGGTGGTGATTCCAGAAGGCGACTGGTTGACCCCAGCTACTATGTGGTGTTCAGTTTGGGTCAGTGGTCACCTAGTAGTCAGTCAGTCTTTTGGCCAAAATCTAAGAATCCTCTAATTCTGTCCCGACTATCACTGACATCATTTTCGCTTTAAGAGGCTACAGTGATCAATATGTCCAACACTCTCTCTTATTTTATGCATACATGGCCATACAATCAGCTATTTCTTTAATTAGAGTGTTAATGGCTAAATATTTATATGAGCTCCCCGAGAGCATTGGTAAACCATCAATGCACACGCATTCATTTGATTGACCATAATCACAAAAGCCCTCAAGGAGGGTTGCCTCTATTAATGAATCTGGTTAAACTGACACTAGTACATGATATTTGCCATTCAACACAGACAAAAAATATGTAGACTCACCTAATTTATTATTATAATAGAAATGCAGACATTTTTACACCGAAAAAATAATTATAAATCGTCATGATGCTCACGTCGGGAGATTCTGGCCCGAAATCATGCCTCCAGGACCTGACCAGTCTTAATATCTCATAATGCAGCTATTCAAAATGCATTGTACATTCATCCACCTTTTCCCCCCCTTGGAAACAATTTTTGGGTTTTTATGATTCCAATCTCCCCTCTAAAAATACAAATAAATCCTAAACTAAATTTTGTTCTGGAGTGGGATTCGAACCCACGACCGTTAGATAACAATAACGAGCGCCCACAGACACAACGCCACGCAATCCGGCCGGCAGAAAGTCTTTTTTTTTAATAATTCAATATAACATTAACGGAATAAAAGCGCACACATAATAATGATACCCTGCCCCTATGTAGACTAGTTGAAATATATTCTCCTGAGCAGATTTCCGGGCCAAAATCCCAAGAATCCCGTCATGCACATCTCCCGCCCATAGTAATGAATCACTCCACAGCACACGTTAAGTTTTAAAGTACCTGTGAGCTCATTAATGTACATAACGTGCAATAATGACAAATATCATGCTTTTGTCCAATCATATTTTCGTTGTATCATGATAAATGTTTACACTGTATCCCACTATAAACACAATCTTTGTTGATGAAACCCACTGACATACCTCATATAGGTGGTTCAAGTCTATATTTTTCTTTCGCAATGAGTACACAGACGCTATATCTTCATGTTCTTGTTCATATCAAGCATCAGTCTGTCCACTGGCCCTAATAGAGAATTATTTAAATATCCTTAGATCAGGTGTCCAACCTGCGGCCCACGGCCATTTGCGGCCCTCTGGAGCTCCTCATGCGGCCCGCGAGGTACTTCTCCAGAACAATTAAAATAATACCCATCTTAAAGATACATGTTTTGGTCATTTCACTATCCATTAGTTTTCACTTACGTGAACGTTTCGGCAATCTCTGTTTGCCTTTTCAACACTGTGATGAGTCTGACACTGCTTGATGTCTCCCTCTGTCTCTGGCACGATGTTGGTGGCTGTTGATTTTAAAACATCCGGTGTTTTTCAGCAGGATCTGACATAAAGTGGACTTTAGAAATTTGTCCTTGCATTCCCTATTCATGGTGGAACTCCCTTTTTTTCCTTATTCTCTAGAGCCTCTTTGATCCAGCGTTTGTATCGTTTGTTCTTTGCCAATGAATCTTGCTTCCCCCCAACCGATAATGTGCTTTTTGTCCACAAACAGGATCTGTTTATTGCTTGATTGTGTGAATAGTGGACAACGAGGACTTTCTGCCTGCCCGGGTCATTACATTGCTGGAAATTTTGTGTCTACTTCTTTCTTATGTTCATTCCTCCTAACGCCGAGCTTTCTGCCCTGTTTTCCCCACCTCCTCCCCGCTGTAACTGAGATTGGCAATTTTTGAAGGGTAACTCGTATGACAATCTGTGTACACAAATGGTGCTCTCTTGTCTTTGGGATAACTAATAAACTGCGGAGAGTGCAGTGGGGCTTCATGGCAGTAGCTAGGGTTGTGTACGTTTAAGGGTGCGGGACATTTTCTCAGTGACAACCTTGTACAGTAAGGGAGAACGGCCATTCCTCTGCATTTCTTTGATCATGAATCTTCTTCTGTTATTCTGTTTCTTTGTCTTGGGATGTTTCAATCTGTTCAGAGACTCTGGTGAAAGACCATCTGGATAGCCACAGATTTTTAAGGCTTCATTGATCTTTTTCTCTTCCTGATCTTTATCCCCTCACCTCAGTAACTATCCTACTTTTCTATCATAAATAGTGTCCTTACAACACCAAGCTTGTGATGCAGCGGAGGGTGATAATTATAGTTTAAGGTACTGGTCTGGTGTGTTATTAGGTCTTTTCTGTACACCAGCAGTTTGACGGATCCATCCTCCTTTCTTACACTGAGGGTGTCAAGATGATCTTTCCTTCCTTCTCTTCCTCAAAGGTAAATTTGATGGAGTCTGACTATTCGTGGTGTTGGATGGTCAGTTAAGCCCGGGACGCGCATCTTTCTTACTATTCCAGCACATCATCCACGTATCTGAGCCAAAGTTTAGGTTTGATGTTCATGGGCAAGTGGCAATGGCCTCCTGTTCCAAAGCTTCCATGAAGATATGGCCGCAATAGGTGAAACTTGGCTTCCCATGGCTGTACCACAGGCTGGCGGTAATATCTTCCCTCTGAATGTAAAAATCCTAGTGGTTAATATGAAGTCTAATAGTTGTACCACATCTTCGCTTTGTAAAACTGATCCACTTTCTTTGTTGTAATCTTTCAATGTTGGTTCCTTATCTAATCTGTATTTTAAATATCAAGACTTGCATCGATGGTGGATGTTTGGTGAAAAGACTTACGACGTCTGGGAATTCAAAATGTCTTCCTCGTCGATAACTACTTTTCTCCAATGCTTCACTAGATGTTTGGAATTATGGACAATGATGTTTGGTTTTTTTTTCCCGACTAGCCAACCAATAATAATCAGCCAGCCATCGCGTTATTGTACCCCTATAGTTCCCCCGTATAGTCGACTATTGGGCGTAACGTACAATTGTTCTTGTGTATCTTAGGAGTACAATACAGGCGATGTATGTTGTCAGCTGTGGGTTGAAGGTGTTTATATTTGCTCTCAGATATCTTACCTTCCTTCTTCAACTAGTTAAAACGGCGTGAGCTTCCGTTTCCTACTTGCGTAGATCACTTGTGTGCAGTTCTTCATATGTCTTTTTGTCATTCAGCATCAGGCCAACTTTGTTCCTCATAATCAGATATCCAGAACTACGGTGGATTTGCCTTTAATCCGCGGAAGAATGATTATACTTTCTTCTTTTTTGAAAGGTCTTTGATGGGCGTCTCCCTCTTTAGTGACATTTTGCGGCGGTGGTTTTAGCCGATGTCAAAATACTTGTCACTTTGGCTCTAAGTTGGATTCCATCGGCCAGGGTAGGTCCTTTGCACGCTAGCTCAGTTGCCAACACAAATTCATCCGCACAAATATCGGAAGGAATACGGCGTAATTCAGGCCTTTAGCCAATACATTGTTTTGAGCACCTAATTTAAGTTTATAGTTAGAGAGATTTCACCCATTTTTTGAGTTGGGAACCCTATAGTGGTCCGATCTTTCCATCGGGGCTTTTTTGGTTAATCGCCGGATTTTACTGACTAACCTTTCAACGATTCTGTAGGTGACGTTGTTTAGTGTTTCAAACGTGACTCCATTTAAGTTGAAATGAACCATTTTCACATATCATAACTACCTAATCCTGATGAACCTATTCAACTTAAATAGATCCATTGTTAAAAAGATGTCATTTGAATTAGTGTCATTTTCCTCCCAATTTTCCTCCAATTGAACATGAAATTGGTTGGAACATTAGTCCAATTTCATCCCAGTTTGAAACCACACATTTTCTAAAAAATTGTGAAACTTAAATGAAGCCAAAATGGGGTTTTCCAAATTTGCTAAAAAAGGTCAACAAAAATTTGGACAATTTTGTGTTAAATTCGAACCCAAAATCGCATCTCTGTATTGGGTCCCCTTTTTTAGCAAATATTGGTTAAGAGGTATGGGCCCTACTTCCATACTTAATTAGGCACTTCAAACCAAACTTGGAGCGCCCGATTCACTGTTTTGCGGCCAAACTAGTTGTGGGTTCATCCAATGCGGCCCCGGCTTTCAAAAAGGTTGGACACCCTGCATTAGATCTTAAACTTGGAAGTTGTTTGGTTTGGCATAACCTTGGGCCAAATGGGGATCATTATGTCTTTTTTTTATCCCATTTTACTTTCCCTTTAACCTTCACAAAAATATGTTTTTATTACTTGATTACGATCATATAATTTATGTTAAAACAAACTTATATTGGGGCTGGAAGAGGGGTCGGCGTAGGTTAGGGTAAATTATAACAAGCTGTATCCCTCCTTTCTTGCCTTGTGCTGGTCTACCGCTTGTTTTATATGTAGACCCTTATGGTCTTTTTTCCCTTGAAAAGGAAAGTTTTAATCTTCCAAACCATCAGTTTTTAATGTTGTATAGTAAGTGTTGATTGTCTGTTTTTCCCCCTAGGGTTTTGCAATTCTCATTAAAGTCTTTTTAATTTTTGCCATTGTTGTGAATGCAGTTGTATCCTTTTGGATCCCCCTTAGGTGCCCTTGCTTGTCAGTTGGGTCTGGTTTTTTTTGTTAGTCTTTTTGCTTTTAGGTTAGTCGGGTCATCCACCCAAAGCAAGTTTTTTTAAATCCTGAAGCAATTCTAAATTTCATTTTTAAATATGTTCTTACATGATGTTATCACCTTTTCAGTGTAATGTTCATGATTAATGTTGTAAAAAGTTCATTTCTATAATTTGGTTTAATGCTTGCATCAATTGTCCCATAGGCCACTTAACTGTGCTGTAATTTCTAACTTAAATACTGAAGATTCCCAAATTCACAATTTCTTCTATTCTTTCTTTCCAAAGGAAATTAACAGTAGATTTATCATCATTTATAAGACATGAAGGCTTTGAGAGTAAGGGTTTAAAGGTAAACCTTGGGAAGACAAGAGTGATTGGTGAGTGGGGGGTGGCGGGTGTAAGCGTAGTAAGGTACTACCATGCCTGCATATGTAGAAAGAAGGGCAAACAACATTCGTGTAGTGTTGGAAATGGATCCATGGGAGCTGCACAAAGATGAAGAAGTGTACCCCAAGTTTGTGGAAGTAAGAAAGAGAGCTAGACGGATGGTGGAAACAGGTGAAAAAGTTGTGATGAGGTGGAAATCAGTGAAGAGTTAAAGTACCTGGGGACAGGGTTAGTGAGGGTGTGAATGTGAGGTGGCTGTGACAGCTAGAGTAAGGTTGGTGTGTATGTTTATGGAATGAGAGTTGTTTGCACAGAAAGATTTCCTTTGAAGATTAAGGGTATGGTGTATAAGACTTGTGTGAGATCATGATGCTGTTTGGGAGTGAGAAATATGAATGCAATGATTCGAGTATGAGAGAGAGAGAGAAAGTAAATAGGCAATGAATAGAGCGATGTCTGGTGTGAAGTTGATGGATAGAAAGATGACTGAGGACTTGATGCAGACATGTGGGTTGGAAAGTTCAAGAAGCAGTGGACCGGTTGGCAAAGACGTATTGTGGTATGTTGGTAATGGGTACATGCCGAGGAAAGAATTGACAAGCATGTTTTTAAAGAATGGCATTTGAGTTTTGAGGTGGGCGGTTTGAGGAGGGAGGGGACGTCCAAAGACTTGGAAAAGCAAGTGGAGGAAAGGAGTAGGAGGGTTGGGTTTGAGGATGGAGGATGCTTGAATCAGGCTACGTGGAAGAGGGAGTAGGTCGATTGCTATGATTTAAGGGTAAATCCCGTCAACCCCTGGGATTAATGTCTAAAAATCTAGTAACTTGAGGTGTTTGGGGACAATACTGACTGCACAAAAGCCCCAAGTTTTGTACTTAGACAATTCAGTAATTGCCCAAAGTGGTCAGAAAATACCAGAAATCTCAATTAATTATGCATGCAATTTCCCCTTTAATACTTCGTCTATTCTATTTCCGCTGAACTAAATAGTCTCTGATTTCTTCTTTCTCAAGGTCAAGCTAACCTCTCAAGAGGAGTCCTTCTTGTTTTTGTATTTAATAATAAACAAAAAACTAAAAAATTAAAAAAAAAAAATTCCTCATTATTGGTTACTGGCTGACTGTTCGGTTTGGACAGGGTTTGTGGGTGGTGGTGGCATGTGAGGTGCTGTTAACAGCTACGAGTGAGGTAGGGGTGTGAATTTTAGGGAATGTGGGGAGTTGTTGCAAGGGAAAAGATATCCTTTAAAGATGAGCAAGGAATGTGTATAAGAGTTGTGTATATTCGTAAGATCAGTGATGCTGTATGGGAATGAGACTGGTGTCTGAGCAAAATGAGATGGGGATTCTGAACAGAGAGGAGCAATGATAGAGCTGATGTGGTGTGGGAAGTTTGATGGATAGGATGAAGACGAAGGACTTGATGCCATAGGTTTGGGTTTGGAAGAAGTGGTGTACCAAATGGCAAGGATGAATATTGTATGTTTGTATGGGCACGTGCTGAAAAAGGATGACAGTAAGTTTTATGAAGGCTTTCGAGTTCGAGGTGGGTGGGGTGAGGAGGAGAGACCGTACAAGAATACTTGGAATAAGCCAGTGAGGAGGAGAGCGTAGGATTGGGTCGCGGATGAGGATGCATTGAATCGGTTGAAGTGGACAGGAAGGAGTAAAGGGTGGTTGCTGCGAATTGGGTGAATCCGGCCACCCTCGTTTGCAGGACAAACCCGATTTAAAACTTGTGTATACTACTACCTACTACTGGGCAAACCACAAAATGCACGACCTCTAATTGATTATAATTGAGCCTTGTGTTGTCATCACTGCATAGCAGACCAAAGGGCACTTCGAACTGTCGTAAAATAATCCAGATAGATCTCATCTTTACACGTTTTGCAATAGGCAATTATTGGGTTTGCAGGAAACACATGAACTCAAACTAACCTATCGTGGGAGTAGTCCTGTAGAGGTAACTTTTGACGTTGATACGTTCCCTCCGCCTCATCAAGTAATTCTTCACTCCTCAACGTCCTCCCTCCCACACGCTTGTTTCAAGCCCTGCAATATCATTAATTTGGTGTGATATTAACATGTCAGCATTTCAAACAAAATTTAAGGTACATACTTTTGTTAGCACTTTTGTCCCAACCAATAACACAATACAAAATAAATACAGTGCTCCCAAATATGTCGTCATATTATGTGATCAAATAATAATTTGATCTCACTGCACTAAGACCAGTTAACATTTTAACCAAAGGTGTAATGTATAGCAAAGCTAAAGCTATATAATGACCCTAAGTACACCTGAATGACCTTTGCCCTCATCTGTTACCTCACATAAGACTCCTTGTCTCAATATAGTAAGTTACTGCACTAAAAAATGTCGACATGTTTAAACGAAACGTGTATACCACACAATGCACAAGATGTAGATGACCCTAAGTGCCCCTGAATGACCCTTGACCTACTCATCTGTTACCCCCCACGCCCAAATAAGACCCCTTGTTTCAATGTATAGGCATACCAAGTATGCACTTGTCCCTCACTTCACTGCACTAAAAAGCTAGACAACATTTTATCCGCAAGTTATAACCAAAAGTTTGACACAGCACAACCCCAACCCAACCCACCCCAACACGCCACACACAACCACCCTCACACCGGACGACCCACACGTGAATCATGCTGCCAGAAGGTCTTTCCTATCGGACGACCAAAATGGGAAACATTATGTATCCAAAAAAGTTTCTTCTTTCGAGAGAAATGTGACGAATTGCAATACACTGCTTTGATAAAATGTATGCACTACAGGTACACTTTGTGATCCAAGCACCTTCACTTTTTGATTTATGTTCCTATATATCCTCATAAAAGGTTCACTTCCAGAATTTTCAGTTAATTTTTGGATGGTGCATTTTGATGTATGAGCGAATGTTTACGAACAGAATTCAAACAAAATTGGGAATTTCTCTTAGAGTAGACCACATCTGCCTGTTAAGGTGCATTCCGTGATTTCATTACCTTCGTTTAATCATTGATCCCTCGATATCCTTGAGAAAAGCTTATCTCAAAATTTGAGTTGATCCCGATCTTGCGGGTTTGTGTTATGATCACTTGCTCATTTCCCCCGTCCCATAGGCTACTATGCTATAATTTTCTGTTCTGTCGCTTTACTGACTAAAATACAAAATTGCGAATTTATAACATATACGACCAATTTCACACATTTGCATTACTTATAGGATAACAAGTTTGTGCTTCAGATGACTTAATGAGAACCCTCAACATTTTTTAGGTAAGTCGGTGGGGGGACGAGGCTGGGGAACTCACAAATGCCGCTCTTTAAGATTTGCCATTTCATTGAGAACCTCAACTGCACCTGCAGCAGCAACATGAATGGAGGTCTATTCACAGACCAGGGTCTCAGGTTTGATCCTCTCTTTAGCCGTGGTCAGACACCCACAATTTTAGTATTTATCACACCAAATTAATAGCCATACATTCTTCGGTATCACACCAATTTGCTCCACACAAACCTCATCGCAGTGATTTCACAACGAAGTTTTGCACCAGGTGGCAGCTCGCATTCGGTGTGATTCAGTCGGAAGAGGTGGAAATGACCCGTCCGCCATCCCTAGCTCAGGCGTGTGTACAGTTCTGTCGATGACAAACATCAAAATGGGGTGCCTGGCAATTGTTCTGGCTTTTGATAACGATTTAAGTTTTCCTGCTCCGGGAGTTTTTTACATCGTTGTGCATGCAGGAGGCATGGCACCTTAAACAATGATTTGCGTGCGATGGAAAGGAAGCCACAAGCTCAAACGAGAGGAGGATTAAGGCAACGATTCTGGTGCTATATTCCTCACAGAAACTGATTTTGGCAGTGTCAGGTCAGGTTTATCAGTATCCTGTAAAAGTGGGAGCTACCAAAATAGACAACTCTATGCACTGGCGAAATTCCAATCAGCATAATGAAGAACTATACGGCATACTAACAACACATTCCATTTAATCAAACAACAAAAGGAAGGGGTAAAACCTAACGCTCCTACCACCATAGTGGGAAATAATTTGAGCCGGAAATGATTTTGAAGGCAACGGTTTCAGATTTGCACAGCTAATCAACTCACCAAGTGCATCTCCACGGGCACACAACTCAAGCTTAGGCAAACTAATTAAGAGTGTTGGTCAACACAAAACACCCCTAGATGTTTTAGGGGAATGACTTGGTGTGATATTGGCGGCAAACTCAGTGTGTTGACACAACCAATGCATCTCCAACTCCATCACACCGATCTCGCCTCGCCTCGATGTGCACCCATCAGTAGGTGTTGGGCCTTCTCTGTACATGAATTTAACATAAACCAGTTATTAAAACTCCGCTCATTATTCCGAAATTCAATACCACTGATTTTCAAAACATCTTACTAATGCTGATTGGAACATTGTTTTCAGAACGGATCCCAAACTGCATGGTGTTCGTTTAAAAATATTGTCAAAAGCATCTCTGACAAACATGCACCATTTGTAGAAGTCAGGATAAAGGGTAACCAGCCGGTTTTGGTTTAATGATCTAAGTATTCTCATTATGTAAGGAAATAGACTCTACAAAAGTAGGCACAACCGGGGTCTAACAGACCCACTGATTGGCAACTATCCGTCATTCCAAAATCAAACTAACATATGATTAAACAGGTTAAAAAAACTTCTACTCTAACACCATCAGATAATCAAAATATGGCAGAAGCTGTGGAAAGTCTTAAAGTCAATTTTTACCTTCTTAATCGTCAATCATAACGAGATCATTGTTGAATGGTCAGGTCATTTCCACACCCAAGGAATGCTAATGCTCTTAACAATTTTTTTGTTTATATTTGGCAAAAGCTTGCTCAAAAGTTTGAGAGTAACACTGGTGCTCATCATGATATGCCGAAACCCTCTTCAGACCCCGGGAGTTACCTTCAATTTACCCCCATTGATGAAGATTTTGTTTGGAATCAATTGGCTGAAACTGGACATGGTAAAGCCACTGGTCATTGGAATGGCCTCAATTAAAGTTATTAAGAACAGGGGCGTACCAAATTTCCAGACCTTTAGCTCATATAAGGAATCTCACACTAAATCCAGGCATCATCCCCACAATGGGAAAACGGCTAAGTCACCCCATATTAATATGTTCGCAAAGGAGTGGTGGGAACTACAGCCCATTCTGTCCTCCCAGTGGTCTCAATTCTTGAGAGAGCAATACATACCCAGCTATATAACCACTTATGTCACAACAACCTTACCAACACCCGTAGGCTTTAGGCCTAGGGCATTCCACCTTAAACCAGCAGCCATTGTTTACTGATTTACATCCTTATAAATGGATAAAGGTGATTTGATTGACTGGTGCCGTGTTTCTCGACCTAAAAAAAGGCTTTGATAACCGTTGACGCATCAAATTTTATTACCAAATTATCTCAATTAGGTGTTACAGGTAAGGGGTTGGCATGGTTTTCTAATTATCTAACGGTAGCAGTCAATGTACAGTCATAAACAGTGGTATTTCAGACTACAATGAAATATGTGTTGGTGTACCCACCAAGGGTCTATACTTGGGCCATTACTCTTTGTATCTTTCACAATGATTTGCAGTATCATATCCGATGCAAAATTGTGCTTATGCGGAGACCACAGCTATCATGCACAACTCCAGAAATGTTGCCGACGTTAACACTGTTTCTTAATAGAACCTTTAATGTTGTTAATGATGCACACAAACAACTCACCTGCAATGCCTCTAAAACCAAGACGATGCTTTTTGGATTCGCATAGAAAAATTCATAACTCTTCCATTGATATCAGGCTTCATACTGGAAGTTGGAACAGGTCCCTGTGTTTTACATACCTTGGGGTCTATTGGTTGATTGACCCGTAACCTCAAAAGGGATAATCATATTGATAAGATGGCATCTAAGATCGCTAAAAAAAACTGGGATTCTTCGTCGTATTAGACCGTTTATTGACAAATCAACTTCGGATATGTTGTATAATGCTCTTGTTTCTTCCTCATATAGATTACTTATCTGCTCTCCTATAGGACCGCAGTGAATAAAAATTGTCATAATATCCAGATATTGCAAAACCATGTCTCAAGACTTACCCTGGGCTGCAGAGTCCGTTGATACACATGTCAGTGATATATATGATGAACTCAGTGGATGAATGTTCGCAAAGAGCAATTACTTTACGTTTTGACACTTTTCTATAGGTGTCTCCACGGTCTTGCACCTGAGTAACTGTCTGACAGTATTCGTATAGAAGTTATAACCCACAGTCATGGTACAACAACGCTCACAAGTTCACTAATATCAGAATTGAACGTAGCCGTACGCTTGGGTGTCGCCTTTCAGGAATTCCGGGTGCCCGAACGTGGAATAACCTTCAAACCATACAAAAACTCTCCCAGTTTAACCTGTTTTCAATCCGCCTTAAAGAACTCATATTGGGTACTACCGATTAGCTTTTTTTCCATATTCTCATATTGACTTTATAGGTTATTTTAAGTGTTTTCCATTTTTTGGCCCCAATATATAATGTATGCTTATACTATAATCTCGTGATTTTTTCATATTTTCTAGATTTCAGAGGATTTTTGGAATAATTTTAAATTTTGGGCAATGTTTTTGCCTTGCACTATACAAGTGGTCATTTATATTTATCTATTGCTTTTCATTATGTTAATTTGCTACGTTTGTTTATAGATATGTTACACCCCTTGGATAATTTGTATGTTATATATTAATTTAACTTTATGATTTGCATACAGTAATTGTACTATATGTAACGTTTTTACAGTAAATTTAGCTTTAATGGTAATTGTATTTATGATTTACTCTGCATATATTTGAATTTTTAAATATTGTATCGTTGATTGTATTTTATATTGCTGAGAGGGCCCTTGTGGAAAACAGTGCTTCGTTCACTGATCTTGGCTACCCTCTATAAATATTTACGAATAAATAAAAATAAATAAATCATGCAAGACGGGTTGTACATTTTGTGACCCCACTTTTTCTGCTCCCGTTGAATTCAGCAACTTGACTGAATAAAGTAAGTATCCCCCTTGCATTTTATTCCGTCAAGGCTTCTAAATTCAACCTGGGAGCAAACAAAGTGGCGTCACAATGTACCAACCCCAAGAGGTGAATGCATTGTTTAAAGTTTATTTCCAACTCCAGTGTCAAGGCTCTACTGCCAATAGACAAACAATGTTTCTATACTGTATACGTGGAAATTTCCGCATACAGATATTTTTTGCGATTTGACAGTTCGCCAATCGGCGAGACTTTAATTCACAGCTGTAATTGCACTCAATGCACTCAATCTATTGGAAAAAGTATATTCGCGAGTTTTAAATTTTTTGCGTTTTAATGTTCACTCGCCAAATTCGTGAAAATTAAAATCCTTGTGAAAATTTCCCATTTATACAGTAGCACTGTATTATTTTTGGACTAGTCTATTAGCTTCTTGCATGCGCTTTACTCACCTGTATCCTGGATGCATCCTGTCTGTCTCTTATAATAGGTGGAAGGGGACTTGAACTCTTAGCACTGAAAATAATTGGCAGATACAAAAGCACTACTTTAACTTTATTCTGCATGCCCCCCCCCCAAATTGCAATGTCTTAGTTGGGGCTGTAAATTTCAAATTATTTTTAAATTTTGGAAAACTTTGTTTATTTGTCATAAAAGGATTTTGTAATTTTTCAAATTTCACTTGATTTGCTTCATTGGTTTTTTTGGAACAAAAGGCGATTACGTAAGTCAGCCACATTAAGCTGTTTTTCCAAGTTTGCATGATGAATACACAATCAATGCTCTTAAGTACGTAGGTTCTGTTTTTTTTTATTTTTCGCCTGTCTCTTTCCTTCTCTTTATCCTTACCGCTTTAGTTTGGTCAATAACCGAATAGAATAACCTATCAAACTAAATATTAACATTTATAGATTTGTCTTTGACAATAAAGGATGTTAACTGTTCACATGACATCTGACAGTGTGTTTGATGTAACTCAGTTGAGTTTTCAGTGTTACTGTTTTGTTGTTTCTAATCAAAATGGTCCATATCAGATGTCATCGATTCCATACTAGGTTCCATTCATTTGTATTAACTCCTCATCTGGGCAATTTGCAATATCAAACGGATTTTGTCAGACACACTGAAGAGCACTATATATAAGTACTATATAAATACATAGAGAAAAAACACTGCACAGACGATAAAGGACGTGGATAAAACAATACGACAATATTTTAGTAATTTATTTTAAAAACAAACTACACGGATTTGTACAAGGAGGCTTTTGTATTGAAAGACATTTTCTTCAATTTTTCAGGTGACCCTGTCTTCAACGCTCAAGGCAACTTGGATTGGGTAATTTGAGGGCAGTATTTGCACTATAAGCCTTTGGTTGTCAAAACCAGTGGAAACCGAATCAGACAAAAATTTGACAGAATAACGAAACTAGTTCGCCATTCAGATCTCGTATAAAATTTGAATATTCTCAGTAATTTTGAAATTAGAGCACCAACTTCGAGGATTTTTATGTTGGGACCTCTGTCTACTGATTCCCTTTGATTAGTTTTTCAGCATCATTTCACTGACCAGAGACAAAGGACACAGCAAACGGGCAAAGACCTGTGACAACTAATATGGACTGTTGATCCCAACATAAAGAACTACACTGGTAAAAATGGTGTTTTACGTAACCGACGCCATCTGACACACTTTTTTTCTGACACCTTATGATCGGAACCCTTCAACGGAATACAAGCACAGGATTTATATTCTGTTAAGGTTTCCGAATTCATAAGTGTTCAGAAAAAGTGTGTCAGATGTTCAGTTTTACAGAAACTCCTGTTAAAAAGCATACCTTCAGCCGGTATATCTTTTCAAGTTTTTTCTTCCATCCCTGCAAACTTTAGTAAAAATTAAATTATCTAAAAAGGCCCCATTTGCAGACCAGTACATCAACAATCCACCCAACATAGTTATAAAAGCTAGGTTTTAGGGGTTCTGAATTATTAGCTGAAGGGCCACATAATGTCGAATATATTTAATAAACACCTTTATAAATCCTCACACTCCTCACACAGCAGTATTGCTGTGAATGTGAGGTGAATCCGGCCCACCCCCATTAGCGGGGACAAAACCAGATATAAAACTAGGTTTTACTACTACTACTAACTACCACTACTCTTCGAGACATGTACTTTACATGAAAAATACATCGGTCCTCGACCGCTTGTGTGTCGCCCGCCGTCGCGTTTAGTTGACTGATGACCTAACATGACCTTTGAGCTTTGTATGTGACCTTTGACCGCCCTCAATCAACAAATGAGGGATCCCACTGTTGCACCTATGATGCAATTTGGTGTCCAATTGAACTTCAACTTTTCAATATGAGGTCAATTTACATTTTTCAGCCAATTTTAGATTTTTAAAGAATACCCACATGACCTTTGACCTTGGCATGTGACCTTTGACCTCATCAACAAATGAGGTATCCCATGTTGCAACCTATGTTTTTCAAGTTTTGGGGGTTCCAATTGAACTTCAACTTTTTTCAATTAGGTCCATTTTACATTTTCATCTATTTTACACAACTGACCTCACATGACCTTTGACCTTGGTATTGACCTTTGACCTCAATCAACAGTGGGGGATGCCATGTTGCACCTGTGACCCAAGTTTGGTTTGAAAATCCATCAAGTATGTGGATATTACATGCAATGTTAACTCCTTTTTTCACAACAGCCCATCAACAGACATCATCAACCAACAGACATCATCCACAACAGACAATCTCAACAACAACAGACAACTACCGTAGACAAGTGATCCCTATTGTTCCTGCCTTAGGGCAGGCGACACAGAAAACAAATTATAAACAATTTCCAGATTCCCCTGCCACAAATACATTTCTCATGTAAAATCTAAATATGTCTATTTTTCTCATACATGTAAACCAATTTGACACACACTAGTATAAACAAGCGGGTGTTTTGAATCAATCCCACGATGCAAAGCAATGTGCTATACGTACTGCTATACAAACACTGTCGCCTAGGATTAAAAAGTGTTCAAATGTCTAAGAACAACAAGCATTTCATAATCATGCTAAAAATTACTAAAAAGTATAATGCTTTGTGGGCTAAAAGGGCATTAAAGTCAGGGTTTTCATGTATAAGACATGAATAGGATTTTTATGGGATCACATGACCCTATTAGTGAAATTCCCAACTGGTGCATTGTGGGATTGTACTCCAAAATACCCTCTGATTATTATAAAGGCATTTATTGTAGTCCTATGTTTCTACGCACTGACCTGCTTGGAGTTTTCTTGGTAAGAATGTCTTGTCAAAAGACATTTGCAAGTCATAGAAAACTTCATCCTCGTCACGATCTGCATCCACCTGATTTAACCAAAGAAACCTTTTCTATTATACATCATGACCAACTAGAATTTTGTTGCGGATTTCAGCTTGTGCGCCTTGCTATAATTCCAAAGAATATAAGTTGGCCGCCAGCCTATGTCCAATTGACCTCACATGACCGTTCACACCTCATCACCATATTAGGAATCCCATGTTGCACGTATGACACAAGTTTGTTCCAACTGAACCGTCAACTTTTCAATTGAGGTGAATTTTAAAACTTAACTGGATTAGCAGCGATGATGCTAGAGAATCGAAAAATGTGGGAAATGCATTTTTAACTTATAAATCAGGGATACGTTGTGTACAATTCCATATAGCTGCTTTAATGTTGAAACAAAACCACCAAATAGTGGAAAAATGAAGTCTTTGAGGATATTTGTCATATGTCTCCCGCAAATAGACATAACAGCGACGGCATCTCAAAATCCGCACTAAACAGTGTTTGCGGTTTACACACCAGTACAAAAATAACCAAAGCTCAATAATGTTTGTTTTTGAGGTCACAAACTGTAATTGGTCATGGTGCACAATATCACGCTGACAATCGGTGATATCCATCGGGAAGGGCCTTTTTGATCTCAAGTCGGAATTTGATACGCACGTAAGAATTACAGAATCAGATAAAAGTACTGAATTGTCTTTAATACACGATTTCAATCCAACCACTTTTGAAGGTTATGCATGTTTGCATATCCATGCCAGTAACAAAAATATAAAAATATATCAATTTGATGTTTTTTTCGATGTTTTGGATTAGCAATCGCGCTAATCCCTTTAACAATGTTAGTGAACACAAAAATCCACAAACCACACACACACAAACACCACAACACACACATCCACACACACACATACACACTCACAACAACAACAATGGTCGTGCCGGCTATTGCTGGCGGCCCACAAAAAACTCTTACTTATTTGGACAGGGTTCCAAGTTTTACTTGACACCACATGTTGCAATTTCATGAATACTAAAAAATAGATTTAAAACTTGAATTTACTACTACTACTACAACTGCTTAGAATCTTGACTAATTACCTGCCAAGTATCATTTTCCTTTTGTGAAGTACTTTTAAATGTAAAGTTCAATTTGAAATTACTTTTTCCTAACTTTTATACATTAACTCGACTTCTAACAATACTAGGGCATATTCCCCCGGACTAGGACCTATATACCGCCCAAGATTAACAATAAAATTTTCGCGCTTCCATATAAGCGCCCCCCTATCTTAACATCTCTGATTCCCCAGTTTTTTCCTACAAAGTCCCTCAATGTTAGGCTAGCACTAACGTGGGGATGGAGGGTGGGATTCTCAAGTCGGTAAGTATAAAAGTTAGGAAAAGTAATTTCAAATGTGAAATTTACATTTCCCTACACTTTTTATACTCACCGACTTCTAACAATACTATAGGCATCGAATTCACAGCCTACTGGAGGTGGGCGTTCTAGGTCTCACTAAAGCATTAGACCACACGCAACATCAAAATAATGTGTAATCAAAATTCACACATTGCTAATCCTCCAAAACAATGTACTCCACTCTACCAGTTAATTAATGATTACCGTCCATTCATATCGTGTACATATAACAGCAGAGATTTAAGTCTCTAGACATAATTTTACAACATATGACCTTTCAGGATTCTTGGCTAACAATATGTTTCTTATGAAACAAGCCTTAACTACTATTAAAATTGCTGCTCAAAGAAGTAAGACAATCAAAACTGATTCCAACCTTCCCAAGCAGTTCCCAGGAGAGACCTGGAAAAATAGTCCTATCCCTTGCAATATCACTGAGATAGTATAAAAATGACCAGTCTTGAGGATATTGGAGCTCAAAAAGACTTGCAATATGAATTATAAACGAGTCAAAGGTGCACAAAATGCTACTGCTTACCCCTCGAATGTAATAGTTGTTTACCGACACCTGGGTTGATTCTATTTGAAAGCAATACCCTACGAAGCCTACAAGGGTACATGAAAATGTTCCTTAGGCCTGCATGGTCACAAACAATATGAGGCTTGATTAAAAACACCCCCTTCTCAGGGTTTCTTTCAGCCATTCTTAGTCTGACGTTTTATTTGAGCCTAGCTACGAACTCTAGTAATTTGCCCCTCCTTAAATGAAGTCTGCCCCAGGACAGGCCACGTAAGGTCACTTCGGTGGACTTATTCGTCAACCAGAAATTACCGTCAAAAGGCTAGATTGTCTGTCCTTAACGACTACTAAACTCAATACAAATGATTTCTAAAAACATTCACAACTGTTAGATGCAAACTCTAATTGCAATTCAGTTCGTTAAAGGGTGCAACAAGAGATTTAAGGCTCCCAAAATATGTGTCATTATAGTCATTTCATATAGATTAGACACTTCATTAGCTTTCTTACCTTTTATTTGGCTACAGAAAGTGTTAAAAGCGGGAAAAAGGGTATTTTGATTTGCTATATTTCACTATAAACGTAGGATGAATTTCATATTTGCCGCCCTATATGAAATTAGAAATTTCACAAATTTTGTAACCATGAAACATTTCTAAGCTAATCTTTCAGATGGTGATTTTTTTGATTGGAAAGCTCTACATCAGGGCAAAATCAGTAATTTCAATTTTAGGGACAAACCGAAATGTAAAATATCTAGTTGCACCTTTAATGGAGGCCTCGATGGACATTCTAGGAATCGGTTTGCTTTAGGTCTTTTGCCTGTTTCACAGGAGTCCCTTGGTAAATGTTAGGAATTATAGATATTCAGTTCCTATAAACCAGTCAGTGTACCAGTAAAAATCTTGTCAAACAAAGATTACACGAAAAACTGTTGCATGACTAATGCAGGAATGGGTTTAACAATCCCACTATACAACTGTAGTTTGTAGTAAAATATTTGCTTGTGTGGCCTTGCTGAGATACAATATTCAGCTTTTTCAGAAAACACTCTTCCATGACTGTTTTCAGGCTACTAGGTTTAAGACACATGGGTCTGGGTGACCATATTTGGGCTTAATTTTTTAAATTTATATAGCCTCTCGTATTTTGTTTATGGCAAATAAATCAATGCGTGGTCATTCTCACACCTTGAACACAAAGCCTGCTGCTGTTTGTAATTTACCGACCACAACCTGCCTACCTATTATCAAAGATGCGCATATATAATAATCTTATGACATCAGTCTGTACCAATTCAGTGGCTTGCGACAAATTTGTGGCTTGGGATTCCCGTGTTTGCACAGGAGAGAACATTTGATCATAATATTTCATAAAAATTCCCTGAAATGTTTTGAGTTTAATTTAA
>JAMKCH010026916.1:0-35682 GCA_023653785.1 Ophioderma brevispina
TCAATAGAAGGATAATGGATATGAGCTTAGCTATTTCACAGAAGATTAGTAATGTGAAAAAGCATTATGTATAAGCAAAAATACATCGGTCCTTGGACCACTTGTGTCGCCTGCTATCCAATCGCGGTTTGTGAATGATAGGCCAACATTACCTTTGACCTTGATATTTGACATTTGAACCTCATAAACAAATGAGGGTTTGCATGTAAACTCCTACACCAAGTTTGGTTCCAATTGAACTTCAACCTTTTCAAATAAGGTAACCTTTACATTTTAAATTAAGCCTATTTTATATTGAACCTCACATGAACCTTTACTCGGTATTGACCTTTGATCTCGGTATGAGACCTTTAACCTCGGTAGGGTGACCTTTGACCTCATAACAATGAGGGATGCCATGGGTTGCCCCTTGACCCAAGTTTGGTTTAAATCCATTAAAGTATGTGGTTATTACAGGCAAATTGTTAACCTTTTTCACACACAACAACGACATCAACAACAACAACTACAGTGGACAAAGTGATCCCTAATAAATTTCTTCCTGGCCTTAGGGCAAGGCGACACAAAAACATGATTTTTTAGAAAAATTGTGTGGCACATCCTCGGGGAAATCCCGAGCAGCCTTTAACATCCAGAGAGGTGCACATTTCTCCTCATGTTTCATGGCTGGCTTTTTGTTGAAGAAGGATCAAATTTTTATTCAATTGAGGATTCTACTTTGCATGATGACAAACTTACACAAATAGCACAGAGCGCCACTGTTCCACATTAATACCACTCGCCTTGCAAATGTCGTTTCCAACTGCCATCGCTGTCCCGCATACAAGATTCCTCTTTGGCCCACATGTTAAAGTTTACAGGTGTTCAAAAAGGTCTGTGTACAGCCCATAGTCTGTGATGGCAAGCTCCGAATGTCCTGGTAAAATGAAAAACGACGTATCATGAAAAAAATACAGCAAGTAAACTTGCATCATTTCTGGCAAATGGCAGTCTGAACATGACCACAGATGACCTTTGACCCTTGGTCTATGACCTTTGACATCTTCCACACAGGAGGACCCTATTGCACCTTAAAACCCAAGTCTGGTGTAATCGGACTTAAACTTTTCGCAGGAGACATGAAAAACAAAACCCTCACAAACTGGAACACATACACACATCATACACACACAACCATGACCTCCGATACCTTTGACCATTGGCTATGACCTTTGGACATCATGCACATATGAAGGAACCCATACTGCACCTTAACCCTAGGTCTTTCTTAAAAATCGGACTTAAACTTTTTTGAAGCCGATGTATATAATAATACTTATGTTGAGATTAAATAAGAGACAGAACTTTGTTTTTTAACTCAATAAGAAATTCAGTAAATGTTTGAATACATATCGTTGTAGGTGCAGAATATATCGAGGGGAAATTTTCCATTTTTTAAACTTAAATTAGACCATCACTGCCTCATGTGGGAAATAGGAATGTGTTTTTCTATTGGTAATCTTCTTTCTTAAAACAGACAATCAAAAATATAATAGCACTATTTGTGATGGCAATTTGGGTCCACGTTGATGACATGATACTTTTAACTTTTTAACTGCAATTTTCATAGTGGCATTACGATCCATGGGCCAACAGGGCACAAAACCTTTGACCTCTCCACTCTATATCAAGTGTGAACATAATCCATTTGTAACTTAACTTGACCTCATGTTAATTGATTGTGACATGAGTGTGTTTTGGACCTGTACTTTTGGACTAGGTTAAGCTTTTGGAAGGATAATTTTTGAGAGGGTGTTTGCATTTTTATAAGTGAAACATGCCACTCACATTGGACATCAATTAGAATATATCTGTATCTGTGGGGTATGATGAATGTTTTTTTATGATGTCCATCAACATCCCACTGCGTGACATTTCCATGGTAATTTTAAGGTAGTTATAATCTGCACACTCAGCAAGACTGTTTATTCTCCAATTATGCCTGGTCGCACGCATTCATAGCTCCTTCTGGATGAAATTCACAAGTGTTATAGCTAATAATATTTTCCTAAACACTGTTCTTGTACGGATGAATTTAGTCGGCAAACATTTTTCTCCTGTAGCTAAGGCATTACCTGTGGCTGCAATCTATACTGTAAGTCCTCATGGAGTTCACAGGCAAATTCAACATACCAAATGGGACAGCAAGTATGCCACAAAGTTCATCAGCGAGTTCATCTGCTCATCACACGGGTCATAAGTCATCATCTAACTCCTGGGCTCTGCCTTCATCTGATTTTCTCCCATATTGTGACGATTAACCATAGTCGGAGCAGCCACTCTACCATCTTCAAAGAAACAGACTAACTTTAAAATTTATAACACATATGTTGGATTATTGACCTTCATTCAATAACTCCCTTATCCTTTATTACTAAACGATCATGCATTGTCATCCATTGAAGAAAACCCAGAGTTTGCCATGTCTGTACGCACTGAAAGTTTGATCACACTTGACACTGGTTAAGATGCCATCTGTTCATAATTTTGTTGTGATGTTTTGTTTTTAATCCCCTTTTGAAACTGTTTCTGGAGTGCATCTGGATTCAACAAAAGGTAGAGTAACTGCTGAAATTATAATACCATTTTTACTTTGCCATAAACATATGTTAATGACTGGCTATTTAAATGAAGCAACATCTTTAGATACGGAAGGGGGAAGTGTCTTTTTTCCTTTTAAATCCCAAGGGAAGTCCATGTCTCTATGTAAAATTGTCAAACCATTTGTAATGTTATTCAACTAAAAGTTGCCACACTTGAGCAATAATATAACTAGATGCTCCAGCCCACGTTCAGCCCCATAATGAGAACCAATCTAAACGCACCAATCATTTAAAAAGGTACTATCCGTTAATCTGCTGACAGAGTCAAATATCTGAAATTTGCAGAAATAGCTTTACAAAGTGTAAGAATAATCTGTAAAATTCCTCATATAAATTTAGTTTTTCTTCTACAACTAAACACCAATAGAAAAAGAATAAAACACAGTAATTCCAAGATATGATCTCCATTCAATTACATGTTTGTCTAAGTGCCGTACGGGACAGTAATGACTAAAATAGCCAAGTTTGTCCTTATTATGCTCTTTTGGTTGTATCACTTGTAGGGTATGTTATAATCCCTATAGTTTGATCAGAGCTGCAAAAATCTGATTATTTTTTTTCGATATTTCCTTTTTAGCAAATCACTGATAGTGCCCTTTAAGTGATGTCCCATAACTACTAAAGGAGAAACATAATTTTTTCTTACATCAACCCAAAATAATAACCAACCTAAACAAAACAAACACTCATTTAAGTGACGTCCCATATCATTACATAAATGGAGGAAACAGTTTTCTCCTTACATCAACATCATCCTGCAGTTGCTGATCAAAATTACCACAGAGACCACGCATTAAGCCGCTGTACCGTTTATCTACGATGACTTCAACGTTGCGGGGCCATTCCATCTTACAGGTCAACCCAATCTGAAATGGCATATCTGTAGACATAATAGTATGTGAATGAAATATTTTAAAATGTGAAAAAAGGAGAAAAAATGTTGTAAATCATATTTTACTAGTTTTTATGTGCACCCACAAATGGAAAGCCCTCCTCTAATCTAACACAAACACACAGCCTCATGTAATAATCACACATCTCCTAGTAATATCACAACATCTTCCAAGGTAATGTCCCACAAAATTTTCTAGTAATATCACAAAATCTCATAGTCATATCACAAATTTTCTCGTAATAGCACAAAAATCTAGTAGTATCACAATCCTCACTAGTAATATCACCAAATTCTCTTAGTAATATCACAAAATCTCCTAGTAATATCACAAAATCGCCTAGTCAATATCACAAAATCTCCTAGTAATATCAAAAAATCTCGCTAGTAATATCACAAAATCTCCTAGTAATATCACAAAATCTCCTATTAAATCACAAATCCATAATCCATTACGGCTTTGAATCACTCACGAGGGAGTGAACCCCTCCCTAGATTCTTCCACAATCTCCCATCTTTGCCATTCTGTCCAAGTGACCAATTGTTTTGTCATTTCGTCCTCCATCTGAGTTTTTGATGTCCTGGGCTTTGCTGTTCCCATTCTCGGGCGCCATCTGTCACTCTGTTGGTCCACGTTTATCCTGCAGTCTAGCAACATGGGGCCTGCCCCTCTATGTTTGGCACTCCCAATGCAGTCGATAATATCAGTAACTCCTGTCTGTGGACGGATGCCAGCAGTTTTCTGCTTTTTATCTTGGAGTTCTGATTCCCAAGCATAATTCGCTCCTCTTCCTCTCTGTCAACTGCAAGCATTCTCCATCGTGTGTTAATTCCAAGCCCATGTTTCACTGCGTATGTCATAACAGTAAGATGTATTCATTGACACCTTTCTCTTTAACTCCATACTTGTCGTTCTTATTTTTCATGTTTTTCCACTTTTGCAAAGCTGCCCATCCTATCCATTTTCCCTTCTATCTCAGGCACTAAGTCAACATCACGAATCACTGGCTTCCCCAAGGTAGATGTAGCTGTTTACCTCTCAATGACTTTCCCGCCTACAGTTATCTGATTTCCTGGTGTGTCATTTAACATCACTTTGTTTTCCCAACATGCATGCTGAGTCCGACAGGTTTGCTGGTGCGGTGAATGTCATTTAACAATGCTTTTCCAATTCCCTGGTTACGCTGGCAATCAGGATATATCGTCCGGCAAAGATCAGGTGAGAGATTTTCACCATCAATAGTTGAGTCCTCTTTCGTCCAGTTAATCTCCTTATGATGGCACATCTTGAGGCAATGAGGTTGAAGAGTTTTTGGGTGAAATGTTGGTCCTCCGCTGTCTTGCTCCCCTCTCTAACTTGATCTTGTCACTGTCCTTGTGGATCTTTAGGGTGGAAGAGGCAGCACTGTAAATGTCACGTAGAGATTGAATGGTAGGATGGTTCAACTCCTTGGTTTTCAAATGCTGTGAAGAGTGGTTTGATTCAACAGAGTCAAACGACTTCTCATAGTCAACAAAGGCAACAGCGGGATCTTATACTCATTAGCTTTCTCTTGTAGCTGGCCAACAACATGTATTGATCAGTGGTAGACAATCCTGGTGCTAGGAAAACCAGCTTTGGCTCTTGGTTGGTGTTGTCCCGAGTGTTCACATGCTTTTCACTTAGGACCACTGTGAGAATAACTTGTACATTACAGGTAGAAGGCTTAGTTGGCCTGTTAGTTTTTGATGTCAGATGTATCTCCTTTCTAGAGAATAACTACAGATGCTTCTTCCAGTTGCTGGGACTCTTCCCTCTGGAAGGCATCTGTTTGAATCGCTTTGTAATACCTCAATCATGGGCTCACCTCCATCTTGAAGAACTCCTGCTGTAATACTATCCTCTTCAGGGGCTTTATCTCGCTTTATTTTCTTATACTGCTCTCTTACTTCGGATGACATGATGGAAGGGGGTGGTGTTTCCACTTTTTTGACGACTCACAAAAGGTTTTTCTTGTGGTTGCCTGGTGCTTTAGAGGTTGGTGTAGACCTTCCATCTTTGACCATCTTCGAGATCTTCAGTTAGAGTGACATCTTCCTCCTTGTGGCTATGATGTTGTTCCTTCCTCGACACTGTTTTTCCGTCTTGCTGATTTAAGTCCTTTGTTTGTTTTTCAAGAGCTTTCAGCTGTTCTTAGCTCATTGTAATGAAATGAAGTTCCTCTTTCATATGTCGCCTGATGGTCTTGCCAGTCTCGTGTATTCTACATGTTGTGATTCCCATTTCACTCCTCTTCATCTGTCTTTTCTCCCTCAGTTGTTTTGGTTCCACAAGAGAGCTTTTCAGGTCTTGTTGGCCTTAATTTCTGCCAGCAGTTTCTACCTCAATCTCCATAATTGCAGAGTGATGGCATCGCACTGTGTGTCAAGATCTTTGCATGAATCCAACTGTCGAGCCTCAAACTTGTTGGACAACTCATTTGAATTCCACAGCCTTAGTTTGAGTGCTTCTGCATTTTGGTTTCTTCTGTTGCTTCATAACATCTTGCTCTCTCTATTTTGGTGTTGATCGTAATGGAGGCTCGAAGCATGCGTGTTCACTGCACAAAATCTCCTAGTAATATCACAAAATCTCCTAGTAATATCACACCATCTCCTCGTAATATCACAAAATCTCCTAGTAATAGCACAAAATCTCCTAGTAATATCACAATCTCCTATAATATCACAAAATCTCCTAGTAATATCCAATCTTACCAGTTCATTCCCCTGGTGAGACCAACTTCTGGCGGACCTCACAGGATTGCCTGTATTTACTCATTGAGTTGTAGGGCATTGTCTTGTAACATTGCTATGATAGTTGTATCCTATGATAGAGAAGATAACAATACACTAAAAATTATGAATAGATGCATACAGTTTTTAACATACAGGAACTTATTGTATAACTAAGAGCCAAATTTGTTTTTGAATTTGAGTTTTAATCTTTGTATGGTGTCAGAATAGAATTTTAGTAAACTAATGTTCATACTGTTTACTGCATGTGTCAGTAACTGTAATGCAGCCTACCAAAATTGTTTCGCAATTCCTGCATCCTGCGTTAATTTACTGCAATTCAGTAACCACTTACCATACTGGCTCAGATTGCCTTCCATGCAATTAACATTGGAATGCAATATAAGCAGTGTAAGAGTGAACTGCAACGCTAGTTCCATTGGAAAACAAAATAGCACCTAGCTAAACTGCCCTTGTTTTGTCGTCTCTTCATTTTGAACGCAATATATATTACTTCTTCCTTTCTCCCCATAATTTCAATCTTTGATTTTGCAGGACTTGGTACGTGACACTGAAAGTGCACATTTGTGTTGTGCAGGCACTGCAACAATGCCCAACTGGTTTCCATTAACCCTTTCCGTCCTAATTATTTAGTTTCAAAAAAAAATGTAGCCCCTTAGGGAAAAAATTATGAATCCTTCTTGAATTCTGACAAGACTTCATAGACTCCACAGATACAAATTTGTGCAAATAAATTGTTCTTTCTTCTGTCCCAAATTTTTAGAGCATAGTACCAAACCTTTTTTTTGTGTGTTAGGCTCGTCATATTAGACAAAACTTTGTTCTCACCTCAGTACCCAAGTATATATGCACCTCCCTGGTGACTGATACTTGATTGTTGGCAGGCGCCACATCGTTTCTTGACAAAATTTTGGGGGGAAGGGATCACCACATTAGCATTTGTCGGCCGGGTTTCAGCAAGGATGTACAACAGGTACCTTGAAGTTTGAAGGACGCCCCATCGAATGTGATGTAGTGGGGGTCACCATATGCAGAACAAATACCTTGAGCTGTGAAAAAGCAAATAAAGTGCCGGAGTTGTTTTCTTGGTTTGTGATCAATTTGCAATTTCATTCCACGACAACTCATACATTACCTTTCCTAAAGTCCAATGTAACAGATGTTCATAATACACAGCGCCATCTTTTGACATTTTCACTCAATATTTCGCCACATTAATGACTGGGTGTGCCAGTTTGCGCATCCAATAGGAGTACCATTTGAAATCTTAAAATTTAGACGAACCCCTCAACTGATTGCAATAAGTAAAATATCGTTGCAAACCTAAAGGAACACCCTCTTAAGATTTGAAATTTTATATTGGTTAATTTTGAAAAAACGAAAAAAAAGTGCTTTTTTTCATGCAAATTTAACGAATACAACTTTGAAGTGTAGCCGTGTCACCAATTTTAACTTCCTGGCCACAATACAATATTTCTTAAGTCGTTAAAAGGTTGTTCTAACCGAACCTATCATAAAACAATTTCTACAATTTACCATTTCTGAATTTGTCTGATTCGCAAGTGCCTTTATATAAGTAATCTGCACGGCCTTTTTCCGTTCATTTAACACAGGCTGGTGGCCTGGGCGAGTCAAAGATCATTACATCATCGGGAAAGTTTGCCTGTTTGTCGTTCGCTTTTCATACGTGGTGATTGCGTACTGCATCAAAGCCTATGGCAAGGTGCGGGACCGTAATAATGTTTAAATAACAGCGATTGTTTCAACCTGTGATGTCTGAATCTAACTTAACCCGTAAATGACCAAGGGTTTTCACTGCCGTTGGTGCCCAGGGGGGGGGGTTAACCATGGGCCCCCCTAAGGAATCCACTTCCAGAGGGAAATTTTTGCACAAAATTTATACCACATGTGAGGCTCATAAGACAACCCAAATAGCAAAAAAAATGAGATTTGTTATTTTGGCTGCAATTAAGGGGCACCCATTGTTTTCAAAACACACAAAAGTTGGGCAAAGAGTCTTGCGCTTACATCAAACATTTTGAAAACTTATTTTATGTTGATATCTATTCTAGAAGACCCAAATTACATATATTTAACACAAAACCAGCAGTTTTAGGGAATATTTTTACGGGTGTTGCAAAATACACATCATTTTCCCATAGAGTTTGTACAGTAACGGTTTGGCAACGTACAGGATGAAATTGTTTGTTTTCAGCACATAAAGGGTTAATTATTTTTAATGTTACTAATAATTGTTTACTTACATGTATGTGTGAACTTATATCAACAAAAAAAAATTTGCTTTGGTTCTCGGTTTCTTATTCTTATTTTAAAAATATTCTCAAATGACTTCCGTTAGTGCCCAAGGGGGGTTCCATGGGACCCCCACTAATTAACTCATTAACGGCTTGGCCGATTTTAATTATTTTGGTATGAAAAGAAGCGCATTTAAAAGTCAGACAATTACAAACAAAATCAGCGCAAAAATCCCAAGCGTAAAGCGGCCAGCGAGAAACAAATTTTGGGGGTCCATAGGAACCCCCCTTGGTCACTTAAGTGTTAACACTGACCCTTAACTTAAGGCTTATTCTAATTCTAACCTTAATCTTAACCTGTAAGCATGAAAAAGGTAGGAAACAAATGACTCAGGAATTAACAAATTGTTATTTAACTCACACTTTTATTAGGTTTTAATAGTTTCTCTAACTATGATAGTCTTATTACACCTTATTCTAGTTTTACAATCAAAATTGCAAGGCAATACTCATGGCATGGTGAAACATGAAATTGTCTCATCATTTGTTAAAATACATAACTAAACATAAAAGAAATTAAAACAATTTACAAATTACATTTTAATGATTTTTTTTTTATCACAAACACTCTCACCTTCATCACAATGTTGCCCTGTCCAGCCTCTTGGACATATGCAGGTGTACGTTAATATGTCATCATTAGCATGGCATTCACCTTGGTTGCATGGACTAGAGTAGCAAGGATCAACTAAAAGTAAAACAAGAATGAAAGAAACATGCAAATGGCAATTACAATATCTGAGAGGAGGTAGATGACTGAATGTTACTGAATATAAGCTTGATGTCATTTACAGGTAGAGTAGTGAAGACAGATGTTGAAAATATTGGCCTCTAGGATGCAGGGGTTACAATATGAAACTTGTGATCAGAAGAGCTCAGAAAGTCACATGTTCAAACCCCATTAGAGCCAGCATATTGTGTCCTTGGGCAAGGTCCCTTGCCTCTCTACACCACTAATATGCGGGACAAGGTAAACTTGTGGAAGGCGAAAGGTGATTCCCCTCCCCAACAGCAAGGTGTGTCTGACACAAGCTAATGGAAAATGTGAGATGGAAACTTCTGGCCAAGTAGATCAGTTTAGCACAACCTTTACTTTTTCACCTTGAGATTATTACTAAACTAAATCAAATTTCTTGGTAACATTGCAGTTACTTTTTATTACCCTTGGCACTACGGCCGTCTGATAGTGTTTTCAGTTGGTAATTACACAAATATCATTGAGAATACCAATTAACAATAAGCTTTCTTAATATCCAAATTACCTTTTTTACCATGCTGCCGATTGGCTACGTGTTCTGAGTGCCTTGATAACAAACTTCTAAAAAGTGGAGTCGACGTATGATTTATTAGTACTCGCATTATCAGGTTTCATTTGCTCATCATTGTTTCTCAAATTTGTACCAAAAACTTGTGTTTTAACCCCAATCTGATCTAGCAATTATTTGGAAAAAGCATCTCCCAAACCATTGACTTTTGTGTTAAAGACCTTATGCAACTACCAAGGTAACCTGTGCAGACGTACTAAGGTTGAAATAGCAAGGTTAAGTAATATTGATGAACCTTTTTCTCTATCTGTCATAACTCCAGCCAAATCAATCTTTAAATCGGATAACTGATGTTTAAAGGTCGCAACAGAAATGCTCACATAACAGGTCATTCCTTAAAAATATGATAAATTCTGAGTGTTCCACCAATGTTAAACACGTTAAAGTGCCTAATGACGAATATGCGGTCGTAGCTTATGTGTACGTCGATTAAAAATATGAGTGCCTTTAGTCCACCGGCCAATGGACCAATACGTACGGAATCATGGCAGTCACCTCGGTCAAGGTCCAAGTTACACCCAATAAAAACTGCCGTATCATCGGGCATGAAGCAATTAATGTTGCGGTATAGTTGTGTGTTTTTTTAAAGAAATTAGGAATTTTTACGTCCAAACCCCCCTAAATGACCTCGTCATATGTTAAGTTCCTTGAAAATCAGTGGCAAAGATGGGCATTTTACAGGTCGGCTCCCTCCAACAGCACCGCAGAAGCCAGAACCACAGAGCACACGGAGGCACTGAAATTCAGCAACGCAGAGCCAGCACCACAGAGCCACGAGAGGCACTGGAAATCCAGCACCACAGGGCCGCCCGGGTGTTTTAGTAATAGTAGATTAAACCGTCTTCTGAAGGGCCCGAGGCCTCCCAATTTTGAACAGGAGACATAACTCCCAACTATTAAGGCAAAGTGCAATATCCTCCTATTTTTTCAAAAAATATTGCTAACGGTGTGTGTTCCAGATCACTTTTTGGACCCCCCGATTTACCCAGGAAATTGTGGCGATTTTGAGGTATCACATGAAAGGGGCATGATTTTCTCATTACTGTCCTGAGTTTCAGCTTCCAAATCCTTCTTTTAAAAGATTACAAGCTAAAAATATACCAACTTTCTGGTTATCCAGAAAAAATTGCAAAAAGTTAAAATATTGGAAAGTTGTGATACACATAAACGACACTTCTCAAATTTCAACAAGGCTTTACCCATTTTGCTCAAACTTAGAATAATAACTATTCGGTGATCACTCATCGTATTGTATAAATAATACCAATATCATAAAATCGGAACATGTGGTACCTGTTAAATGAAGTCCTATCTTTGTACTAGACCTACACTAACCCATCAAAATGAGATAAGAGTAAAATCCATGATCTTCCAGTGCCGTGGTTCAGATCACTGGGTTCAAACCATGGTTCCATCTCAAGTGGCTCGGTACTGGGATGAAGATGGACCATCATCCATATTACAGTATTTGTTTAAAAAGCATTCATTGGACAAGATTTGTCAAGGTATTATATAACCGTGACACGAGCAGTCTTATATTAAAACAGCACAACAGAGCCAGTCTATAAATCAGCACCACCCAGAGCCAGTGTTATAAAATCAGCACCACAGAGCCGGTTTTTAAAATCAGCACCACAGAGACAGTCTTATAAAATCATGCACCACAGAGCCGTGTGATAACACAAGCACCACAGAGCCGGTCTTATAAAAGCCAGCACCCAGAGCAAGTGTGATAAAACCAGCACCACAGAGCAGGTCTTATAAAATCAGCACCACAGAGCAGGTCTTATAAAATCAGCACCACAGAGCCAGTGCTGATAAAAATCAGCACCACAGAGGTGGATTCAAACACCATCTCTTATTTGTCAAACTTGTGTCTCCATTTAAATGGCTGGTTCGCAAATGAAAGCTTACTTGTCTTCATTTAATTTCAGACAACTATATTCATTTATTCCATGCCTGTAAATTACGTTTTGCAGACAATAAGTAACAGCAACACCAATTTTTCCCTGTTCGCAACAACAATTTACAGATATGACTTGTTGGCTTAAAATTGATGTATCTCAAGAACTTAAGACAGCAAAAGTATGTCACGATACCATCGCTGCGGTCACGGGTCACAACATGGGTTATGCTTGCACGAAACGCACGGTAGTAATCTAATATTATAAAAACACCGGGCGGCCTGTGGTCTGAATTCACGTGCATCTCGTGGGTCTGTGGTGCTGGCTCTGCGGGGCTTGATCGGAGGGATGCCACATTACTGGCAGTAAGCAAGGCCAAACACAGTGATTGCGCCTGTTTTGCTAACAATTAGATAGAATAGAAAAACTGGACGGTCGAATCAAGATGTGAGATAAAATGGCGTCCGTGAAATTGAAGCAGATTTGAAAATGAAGTAATTAAACAGTCTTTTTCAGACCATATACTTAGTGACGACGGATGGCTGATTTTAGAGGGCAGTAAGTTAATTTAGCAGTTGAGCCAAAAATCCATGTGGAATTAATATGCCCCCGTGGAGCCGAGTAGCCGTCAGTAGGATGAAATATTCGCAGGTCACCCGAGTCCGCTTCAGCTTAGACTGCGACTCTGCGAGTGTGTTCATTCATTGAGGCATGTGTACGGTGGATCGCATGTGCACTGACGTGGCTTGAGAAGCGGATTTCATACGTTTGTGGCAAGCTAGCAACCAAATTGGAGGTTTCCACGCGAATTTTATTGTATGGCATTATTGCAAAATGATAGTTCGTTAAGGTTCTACCCATCAATCAATGTCGGTGCTTCATTGTAGTACAAATACAAAACAACAGTAGATTTTCAAGTGACCAGTACAGCAGTCAGTTGTCACTCAGTGCAGCTGGCTACGGACTACAGTCATGACAGTACAACTGGGTTCAACACAAGTGTGCTGGAAAAGGTTAGGTTTTTCTTGTATAAGCCTTTATTTTTTTTAGCAGAGGGGTGGAAATAGTCATTACCGTTATATCCCGAGTCAACAAAAAAAAATCAAATCAAGTCAATACATCAGACTCTTTACAATGCAAGACATGTAATATATCACACATACAAAAAAATCACAGTTTAGTGCTAGTGCTTTAGTTCATGGAAAAAATGACAATTATAAAAATTTGACTCTAAACAATTGAACTTCCGACACATTTACTCAGTTTTTGTTTACTTGGCATTTTTATTTTCAAATACAAATGGTCCTTAGTGGTAATATCATATATTTGAGCAAAATTTATTCACTCAACAAAAACATCAAAACATTGGAGAAATTATTATCCCTAGACAAATGCAGCAGCTTGATAAAATCCCCAATTTTTTAAAAGGGATGCCCTTCAGCCCAGGAAGGGTTAAAGCTTTTTATCAAAAAATGTCCCCATGTGAAAAGATTAGCTGAAAATATTTTTGTTACAAAAATTGCAAAATTTCTAATTTCGTTATAGGAGCAAATACTAAATTCAGCTATGTTTTATATTGAAATAAGCAAATGAAAATCGCCTTGTTTTCATTTCAAGGCATTTCTGTAACCAAAGAAAGGTTAAGAAATCTATTGGGGTCTTATATATATGAAATCACTACTATGGACACATATATGGGTGCCCCAAAAAATCTCTACTGCACCTTTAATTATGATAATGAAACTGATCATACAAATGGATAAATGAATGACTTACTTGAGCATACAATACCATCACCAACAAACGGTGGTGGACATGCACATCCATACACCCCATCATGTATGCCACACTCAGCCTCACAATGACAGTCCAGTGGCATGCAGTCAAGATTACCTCCATCTTCACAGGGTGGCAAATCTCTGTCAGCCATCTATCTCTTTACCACGATTCACCAGCTTTTATTAAGACCAACCAACATAAAGGTATAAAGGTGTGTAATAATATTGCGAAATTAAATAGTTTATCAGTGTTGTGAGCTGTTAAAGGACTTTTGGGGGGGGTACTATTTTGTGCACACTTATGTCCCTGCAATTTTGGATTCACAATATCTGAAAAACCTCTGGCGCTTTTGGCCTGTCTCTCGCAAAAATAAACGGCTGCAAAATTTATAATAGAATCTCCGATAGCGCCTCTATCTTTTACACCGCTTGGGACTTACCAAATCACTTTTTTAGTCTCTCACACTCAAAACATATTGAAATAATCGCTGCAAAACTTTACATGGGTATTGGGTCAAGTTCATTCAACTCAACTTGAAGTATTGAAATGGTTAATCATAATAAATTAGGTCATCCCTCCCCCTTAAAACCAACCAATGGTATAAATACCCTTTTTCTGAATATACATATACAAGCAGAATTTTGTCATTAGTTCCTTAAAAAAAATGACACTTTTTCTATTCATTTTGAATGCTTGGAGAATAAAAAACAATGTGCATTTTTAAACCAATCCAAAAATCAGTCACTTGTAACCTGTTATAAGCACTGTAACTGAAAAATCCAAAGGCATGGGCATTGAAAAATGAAGTGCTGTGACTTTGAAAAATCTGATCTTAGTAAAAGGGCCTTACAGTCCAGAAATGTCCAATAACTAGATCAGGGTTAATCTAAATACAAGGTGACGAGTAACAATGCTCATAGTCGAGAGAACATTAGGTTACAATTCATTTACATGACTGATTCCTCTACTGACTTGAAAGTGCACTTAACCCCCAGCTTTCTAATTACAGTATCTCTGATTGGCTCATTACATGATATAGCATCATATAAGTGCTGAGTAACCAATCAAAATAGACCTATATATTCTGTACAAATTTTCAAGCTGTTCTTACAATGTCTCTGATTGGCTAAATACATCTCACAATCCAACAAATAACCAATAAAATCAGCCAGTAGACTTCAGGGGGTTAATGTTTTTGTGCTCCAAGCACTTGTAATCTTACAGGAATGTAGGTGCCATCTACGTCAACACAACCACATTCTGCAATGGGCACACAGCGATCTCCACTCCATACGCGTCCATCCACACATTCGCATCCCGGCACACAGTGCTCTGCCTGGCAAGCAGTTCTAGCCCTGGCTTCTTGTTCAGGTGTCAGGGGTGACAATTCTGAACTTGAGTCTTCTTGTCCAATTATATGCTCAAAGCAAGTCTCAGGGCATTGTGTTGTGCAGTGTTTGTATTCCGATCCAAATGCGCATGATGGTGCTATACAAGTATAAAAGAAGGATACAATGTTATACATGGAATGAAAGTGATCAGCAGTTTGACAATACTACTTACAGTCCTACAGTGACCTACAGTCTGATTAATGATTTGTTGGGCAGAATCGAACACACGCGAGCGTGGACTGCGTGAGCCAGGAGGGACATCGCACCCCATTTCGCAATGTGTAATTGGTCGAAGAATGCGCCGAACCCCCGCGTAACTTGTTGCGCTTACATGAGGTGTGCGTATCTCCTGTCCAAGTAATTTTTAATCCCACTGTAGACTTGGAGTGTGAAATTGAACCACTTAAAATATTTAAAAACAGGTCACAAAGTTCACAATGAGAGCAAATTGAGATTTATCTATACCAAGTAGATGCCAATTTTTCAACCAGCATCTTGGATAACCCAAGAAAGCCTCTGCATAAAGCTTACTTCCAATGGGTCCAATCACATGAATGGAATTGGGACAACTGGGGGTAATCACCCTATATTTTTAAAACTGACTATAATATGCATACACATGTGTATGACTCTCTGCACATGGGACCGATGACTTAATGCCCCCTTTGAAGGGAAGGGTATTATTATGGTTCATTGCCAAAAGTCAAATAGAACCATGGAGGAGACCAAATCCTAATTTTAATCAATAGCTCTTATACAAATTAAATCCAGAAGTACTTGATTAAATCCCCTGCAGTATGTGGCCTCACCAGGAATTAAACTGGGGACCTCCAGCACCAAAGGTGTCTTTGCAATATACTCACAGCATAATTCATCAGTTCTCCATTCATCTGTGTTGACTCTTGCCTCTCTGCAGGCCAGGTCATATGCTTCTATATCAGTACACAGTGCTATCTGTTTGGCCATGTTGCACACAGATCATACTTGCAACTTTCAAAGAAACCCGTAGCATCGACAATCACTGTTTATCGCCATCCAGGACAACCCTAAAGGTCCTGGACAATATAAAAACATTTTTTCTTGGTTGTTATCTATTTTAGGAATTCTTCCTTACATTTCCACAAGCAATCAACTTATGGAAGGTCATCACTGTTTTTGTTATGCAGACAACAATACTTCCACACATTTGAAAACCGTGAATGTTTAGAAGATACCATAATTCACATTTTGGCTAATAATAATAAACTATATTCATTCAGACATTTTCTCCTATGCCTATTACATAAGCTGTGAACTGAGTATAAATCCACCTTGGAGCTGTCCAATCAATAATTTAAAACCAGTGGGCACCAATTCTGCACGTAGATCACGTCAAACTTAGAATGTGCATCAGAGAGTGTGTCTGTTTTTGATCTCTTCATGACCACGCAGCCCCTTTGAGGATCTTGATAATAGCTGATGTTAACAATTAACCTTTTACACCCATCCCAGCTAAGCTGCACAGCACCCTATCCAGCCAAGTCCAAGATAAAATTCTGCAAAAGCCAATCACAGATCTAAAAATATAGATATGAATTACCTGGATCGCTGGTGATAATTCCACATAGGTTATTATTTCATCAAGCACAATCATCAGCCCATTAATCCCATGTTCCGTAGTCATCATACCGCAGGACCCTTCTGATATGCAGTCATCTGGATCACTACCCAGCTGTTACCAAACTCGGACATTTGATGATCACTATACATATTATTCCAAAAACACATTATATGTTTTATAATCATCATTTACTGAAGCCCTTATTTCCTTTCCAATGTTGACTGAAATATATGCATTTCCCTTCTGAGAAGTGGAATGCCCCCAAATTACCATAAAACACTCTAAAGAGAAATGGTCTCGACCAGTGGCCCCAGGCCAACCCTGTCTACCTTAGCTCTTCCTTATTCCGTTTTGGCTCAACCCCACACGGACGCGCGTACATATCATGCTGTGGGGCGGGCTGGAAGTGGGAAGTCAACATGGAAAGGAAAATCAGGCTCATTAATGATTTATAAAACTATGTGTTTTTGATACTCATTTACACTGACTGTATTTTTCCTTTACACCAATGTTGACTGAAATATATGCATTAACCCCGTTGACATGAATAATTTCAATAAACAACCCAGACGAGCACACGCAGTCGAGGTGGAGCCTGATATTTCAGAGCATTCAACAGAATGCAGCCAAGGCGAGACCTGCACTCACTAAAGTAAACATATGTTAAAGCCTCAAGGCATTAACATAAAATTCGGGGGACATAGATGCTCACTTTACAACGGAATACTCCCGGGCGAGCGTCACAGTCGGCACCGATGGGAGACTTATGTAATAGTGAAGTTGCAATTAGTTTTTTTTCTGCAGGCGTGCCCTCGAACGTTTTCTTGGGGAGTTTGTAGCGTTTCTGTAATACACCGACGAAAACGTTGTGGGATCCCTCCACGACATAGCCTCGCAGATTTCAGCATGCTGATTCCGTGGTGATCGAGCCATCGTTATTAATGGTAGATCCGTCTCGAAACCTCTAGGATCGCTAAGATATCGGACTTGTAGTTTCTAACAGTGGAAGTTTCAAGTCCGCTATCGAAGCGATCATTGAGAAAGTCAGCGATCTTGGCTACAGATGCGCGAGTCGGAGACACCTCTCGGCGTCACCACCAGCGGAGGAAGGTCCAGAACCGCTTAGAGTAAGCGTCCAGGTGGATTTCCTTCTTCCCGCTGATAATAAAGCGAGGCAGCCCTCTGCGAAAAGCCAGAATCGCGCATCGTTTCCGGATAATGGCCACACAGTCAATCGGGGGCGCTCAGGTGCTTCCATCCTACAGACTTGCGCTTCCCTCTCGTCCGGAAGGGATACTAGGTCCGGCGGATCGTAGACGCAGCCGCAGAGCCGCCAAGCGATCCGCCATTGGACGAAACCAAAGGTGTTTTCGCAAAGGAGTCGATGAGGATGACACTGCATGCCTCCCGCCCAATTTTCGACACTACGTGGTGTAGCATCGATTGGGTGGTAAGGCATAAGCCCGTTTATCCCCGACCATTACCCATCGCCAGAGAGTTTTGACTGCGTACGGCCCCCGGGTCGTGAGGTCCGGGTGCAGTACAAGGGATCTAGAGTGGACTCAGGTTCAGGGCGAACATGTTCGATCTAGTGACATATAACCTCTCGAAGATCTCCCGCACGACTCTTCGGTCCGTATTCCCTTCCGAGGCCGTCGTCCATGCGCGTGACAATCGTGGGCAAGAAAGTTGACGGCCCCCCTGAATGTGTACCGCGGACATCCGTGATGGCCCTATCCCGACACCACGCTATGATGCGCATGGCGTCGAGACACAGGGGCCGGAACCGAGTCCCGCCCTGCTTGTTTATGTAGGCCCCACGGTGGAGTTGCCCGTCTGTACTAGGACACCGGAGTTTGTCACCATCGTCTCGAAGTGAGCAAGACTTCGTTCTACTGCCCACAGTTCGAGGCGAATGAGCATGGGCCTGGGCCTCGGTCCCTGGGACCACGTCCCCGCGGCGCTGAGGTCTAGGTTGAAACCCCCCAACCCGACTTTGACGCGTCCGGCGTGATAACCACATCGACTGGAAGGCGCAGGAGAGATTCCCTGGAGTCAGGTTGGGGCGTTGAGACCACCATGCATGGTGTTCCCGGATCCCTGCATTGATAGGAATCAGACGGGAATCTGGTGCTTTGATCGGCCTGTATGCCCGCCCGAGGTGCATTTGAAGCATCCTCATATGGAAGCGACAGTCTGGATCATGCGAACGAGACTGGCCATCAAGCCTAAAGGCGAAGCCAGTCTCGAGCGTGGGCCTGCGTAAGCAGCGCCATGGAAGTCGCCGTCTGGACAACGACGTCCACCCGCTTCGGCCGTCGGTTCTGCATTGCCCGGAAGCAGTTGCAGGACCGGGAGCACTCAGATACCGTCAGGTCCTGTCGATTTGTCGAAGTTGACAATGAAGCCCACCGCTGCACGACCTGAACGGTACGGCTGACCAATTTCGGCCCGTCGCCTGGGGCGACGGACCGTAGATCAACCAGTCGTCCAGGTACCGGCAGAGGTTGACCCCCCTGACGCCTGAGGACGGCGCCCACACAAGTTCCCGTGTCACCATCGGAAGACCCTGGGGGGTGGAAAGTCCGAAGGGAGACACGTCCACTCGTACGCCTGGCCCTGGATTTGGAATCTGAGCCAGCGACAGGTCGGATTTGGCGACTGGGACGTGTAGGTATGGCGTCTTCAAGATCCAAAGAGACGGCCCAGCCCCTTCAAAGGACAGCGTAGGATCGACGCGAGGGTTCCATCCTGAACTTCTTCGGCTTTATGTACTGATTCAGAGGCTTAGGTTCAGGATGGGACGCCAATCCCCGTTCTTCTTGGGGGCCCAGAAGAACGTCGACCAAAACCCCTCTGTGAAGGGGGGTCGACTTGGGAGATGGCACCCTCGCCAAGAGCGTCGAGACCTCGTCCAGAAGAAGTTGGTTCTTCGGTTTCCCCCGGAAGGGGGTAGGTCTCGTGTGGGAAGTCGGCGGTGGTTCCGCGGTGAACTCTACGATACCCCATTCCACCACGCTCAGCACCCAAGGCGCGGGGGAAATGGCTGCCATTCACGCGCGTAAGAACTCACGCGGCCGCCCACCTGAGGTGGTAAGGTCCTCTCCCGAAGGCGAGGTCCCGCGGCCGCCGTTCCTCAGGACGAAGACTTTTTCCCCTTCCAAGGCGCCTTGCTTTTGGGAGGTTACGATTCCTTCCGCCTGGCCCCGGACTTCTGGGTAGAAGGGCCGGAGCTCGGGCTTTCTTGGGTTGCTGAGGCGGTGCTGGCTTCGCCTGCTTGGCGAACGGCTGGAAGAAGAAGAGCGTGAGCGCTTCTTCTTCTTCTTAGCCGAAGACCCCGATAGGAGATCTGCGCTGAGCATCCTTGAGCGCCTGCTCCGTCTCCACACGCTCCGCAGACGCAAGCAATGAGTCACCGAACGAGCCTCCGAAGAGGACTTCCCGTTGACTCGGGCTTTGGTCTTGGAGAGATCCGATGCAAGATCGGAGCTCAGGTGCGAAGTGTGAAGCCGGCGTTCTCGCGTCGCACGAAGCTCAGGCGACGCGCCAAAGACATTGAGCCCTCTGTTTTGCCAGTCACTGGCGAGTCTAGGACGGTCAAGGCATCAGATGCTTCCGAGGAGAAAACTCCACCCTCGCCCAACGATGATCTGATGTCGTGGGCGAGGACCATAGAGAAAGCGCCTCAGTCTGATACCAGAGGTCACCGCCAGGTCTAGGTTCCTCAACTGGTCCTCCCAGAAGGGGAGAAGCCAGCCGGGGCATCCCTGGCCTTTTGGCAACTTGGCTGCTAGGTCAGATCTATAGTCCGGAGTCCTCAGGAAGGATTCTAGTCCCTTCGGTAGTTCTCCACGACTTGGCGAAAGTTTTCACCGGTACGTAGAGAGCTTCTGAGTGACCTCCCCGTAGCGCTTTCCAGAACAGACCAACGTCAGTCGGGAGCGTGAACGCCTGGACGCGTTCCGGGGGGAGGATAGGGAAGCCCAGATTGAGCTGTCTCTCCTCCGTCACACCGCTCAGGCACGCAAGACAGGCCAAGAGACTCGGCCGCCCTGCGCAGTACATGAGGGGTTGCACGCGGGGAGAGGGTCCACCTCCTCCTGCTCCGAATCTGCCGCGGACGTCGAAGGCTGTGAAGGTGTATCACCAAGGTGACTCACCTCCGCGCCCGAGTCCATCCCCTCCAGTGCTGTCCTCCGAAACATCGTAAGTCTGCGGCTGGTAGGAGCCTGCGATGACGGGCGACAGAACGAGCGGAAGAAGGCGTAGGGCCAGGCGTCGCCACCTGGGCGGCGACACCAGGGCTCCGCAGGGACCAAACCAACTGGCATGGCTGGGTCGCAGGAGCCATGGTTCGACTGCCCCCAGCCCGACCCTGACCAGGGGTACAGGCCGGGAAGGTGTGGGGACGACACCCCAAGTCCCAGGCACGTAAGCCGAAGGGTTATTGGACGGGTAGACCGCCCCGCCCCGGCCCGTACCAGGCTGTACCTCCGCAGCTTGTAACTGCTCCCAGGCAGGCGACAAACTGCTGGCAAAAAGCAGTGGCGCAACTGCCCCCCGCTCAGAAAGCGGTCAGAAGCAGCCCCGACAGCACCTGGTGCCCGGCTGGGCATCCGACTGCGGAGGCGCGGAGTACCACTAGCGCGAACGCCATACCAGACTGACCAACCCCAGAGGTCCATCTCGACTGGGGTGGGTAGGCCCCGTACGTGGACGCAGCATAACTTAGAATGTAGGCTGCATGGCGGTACGTGTCCCCGCAGGGGTAGGCCATGAAAGGCTGCCCCGCAGGAACGCCAGTGGCAGGTGCACCCACCGTGTACCCACCATAGGCGACCCCGCCGCGGAAGCAGATGCCGGATGACCAGCACTAGCCACCGCAGCAGTCCGTACCCGCAAGAGAGGCCTGAGCCGACCTAGTCAGCTGGAGCGTCTGCGGAGGCCATCCCAGGCCGAGCGCCACTCGCTACCCCAAGCCCCGAAGGGCCCGGAGCAGCATGCGCGTCTGCTGAGGAGGCACTGCCAGGACTAGAAGGGCTGGTCATGCGGGGTGTAGCGAGGGAAGCCAACACCTCGGCTTCCCGCCAAGGGATACCGAGGCCAAAGCCCCAGGGTTTGTTGAAACATACCCCGAAGTATTGGCCACCGTGGTCGCGGTTATAGTGCCCGAAGACACCGGGCCCGCAACCCCGTTATGTGTGGACATCAACGGCGATGGCTTCACCCGGGCGACCTGGGCACCACCAACACCACCTCACACCACCACCGGAATGCCCGCACCGCCAACCCCCCCTGGGGGATTGCATCGCAGACCGCGCCAGCCTTCACCGGAGCAGCCCCTAACTAGGCTGAACCAGGCGAGCCCGCGCGCGATGATCGCTGAGAGACGGCCCGAATCCTCCCATCAGCGCTTCTGAAGTAGCCGAAGCTACCTCACCTTTGGGAGCACCCGAGCAGCAGCGCTGCCTTGGACGCAACCCCGGACCGGAGCCGAATCAACACCCCCTTCCCGTGAACGCAACACGACGGCGTACCCCTGTTCGATGGTTGCCCATTGAACATCCGAAAGTCCGAGACAGAGAGAGGCGCACCTGTCGGTGCTGGAACATTGCCTGTGTTTGATAAAGGATGGGGGTCCCACTCATTAATGTAGCTGGCAGCGAACGCAATTGTGCGCCATAGAACGGGGTGGAGTCATGATTTGCTAGTGAATAGCGTGTTGCAATAAACCGTACAGAAAAATACAAGCGTTCCTTGATGCTCCCTGTACGCAAACGTCAGGACACAAAACCAACTCTGTAAATGAGTCACGACGGTTTACAGAATTTTTCAAACCAGTTTTCACATATTTTATTAATAAAACCACAAGCATATACTAAACTCATACGCACACCAGACCATGTAAATTTATTAGCGAGCAAGCCCGATAACAAATAACAAACAACTCACACATATACACAACGGCAGTCCAAGCAGCAACACGTGCGTTCAATGGCTCCTTTGTTTACCTTATTTCCCGCTACACAGATCACGTGACCGCAATGGCGGCAACAAAGGATACAAACAAGAGCTCTCCAGGCGTAAAAGTCTCCGTTTAATTCCGTCCGAATGAGCGGCTTTATAAATCACAGTATTAATCCAGTATATATCCATATAGATATTGTATAAGTAGTAGGAGTATTCCTATGAGACGACAACTAGTCCATTATCAAAATCTCAGTTAATTTTGGGTGCTATAATGACCGAGTCTGCGGTAACACGCGTCCGTTCTGACTGGCCTGCCAAAACTGATTGAGGAAGAGCTAAGGTCGACATGGTGTGACCTGGGGGCACAGGTCGAGACCATTTCTCTTTTAGGGGGTGTATATTATGGTAATTTGGGCAATTCCACTTCTCAGAAGGGAAATGCATATATTTCAGTCAAGATTGGTGTAAAGGAAATCAGTTCATGGTAATGATTTATGAATAGGATATTCAATTTGGTGTCAAAATTAGATGTATAAGCTAGTATTTTTATATTTGAAACAGGCCTCCTCTCTCTCACATGAATATTGGAGCAGCTCATTCAATATGCAACCATTAGACAGCAAATTGGTAAATTAGTCTGCCCATGGCATTATGGCCAGCTTTGTAATATTCTCATGAAAAGCGATGTTTCTATTTGGACCGTTGACCCCATAAAGAAACAGTTCCAGCTTAAATCCTTTCAGATGGGGATATTTTTGATAGAAAGCTTTTATACCAGTGCAAAATTCAGAATTTTCACATTTTTTCGGGACACCTGTTATTTGAAATCTCTTGTTGCACCTTTAACTGAGCAAACATGATGGTACAACTATTTTCACTGCTTGAGCATATTTCAAGTTTGACCTTATTTTGAGTAGGCCTATATTTGATATTTCACTGTGGTCAACATCATAGCATACTTACTTACAAATATAAATCGTATATGTAAATATACCGTTCTGATGCTATCTGCTAGGAAAGTGAAGGACACCTCTTTTGGATCTAACACCTATAGTTAGTTAGTTAAACAAGGTTTTAAATCGGTTTTGTCCCCGCTAACGGGGGTGGCCGGATACACCTCACACTCAGCAATACTGCTGTGTGAGGATTTATTGAAGCAAAGGATAATATCAATTGCTCCTATCTACCAACCCTGGCTGGATAGCTCAGTTGGCAAGAGCATTGTGCTAGTAATACGAAGGTCACCGGTTTGAATCCGGGTTTTTTTTTTCAAAATTAATGTGCGCTGACCATGTCCAGTGAAAAATAATAAATATACAGCATACTTACTATTGCTATTGTAACTTCTTTTAATTTTACCTCATTTTGTCCCCAATGACCCCCAATTAAAACATCTAGATATCCTATAGAAATTCACTGCAGCTTCACGAATATGCAAAAGTTAAAGGTGCGTGTTCCGATCATCTTTGGGACCCCCGATTTACCTGGAAGTAGTATCTATTTTGATATCAGATGAAAGGCGGTATTTTTGGCATTGTCGTCCTGGAATTTGAGCCCTCAAATCCATTTGATTGCCGAGATATAAACAAGAAAATGCAGAATTTATGGTTAACCATCGATATTAGCACAGTATTGAATAGGGCTTTGCAATGCACATTTTTGCTTCTACCATCAAAACCACAAGTTTGTTTCCCACGGTACTTGATGGGGCGTATGTGCAAGTGCCAGGCTCTTATATCAAGTAGAGAATACAATAGACATAAATTGGAACAAGCACCTTTAACCACAATGACAAGTGACCAGATGACCCCCTACTTAACCTTTGACCTCTTAAGCAACACACAGCTCTATAAAGTTTGCTGTGGAATAAAGCAAAATTCACCCCACACATCATTTTGTTCAGCCCAGACAGACAGAGTTACATCATCTACAAATAGTATATGAAATTAAATTCTTATAGGTACTCACTACCTGAAAAACCTGGGAATAAATTTGGAGAAGAATATACCTACCAAATTGTGTCTCTGGTGTAGCTCTATCGTCTGCCGGTCCATCATTACCATTGTCCCCACATAGGCACAGACTTTGTCTCATAGTCATATGTAATGTATAAATCTGCTGAAGATCCCAGCCACAATATCTCTAGGCCAAAGTTGGTCACCAAGGTGCTGGAAAACAAAAATTCAAAGTGCAAATTAGTTAACTCAAAATCCTTTTAATGACCCCAAAGGGCCAAAGAAAATATTATTAAGATGCAAGCAAATTTTTTGGCGGGCATTTTGGAAAAAAATAAGCACAAGCAAAAATAAGCATTGTGCAAAAAAAATTTATCTAAAAAGCAATTCAAATGCACGCGGGTAGTTTTTGACCACCACCCATGCTCACGGAGCAGGTTCTCCATCATAACCCCAAGGGCAGCTATTATTTTTTCTATAGTTTATTTAGACCCCCCCCCCCTTAGCAATTTCCCTCAAACCTCCGCAAAACACTAATGAAAATTTTTATATTTTAAACCCAGAGGGCAGTAGCGAGATTCGAAACCGAGACAACTGTATCATGAGGTCAGCTACCCTAACCACAAGACCAGGAGGATCGGTACGCCAGATTTGCCAATTCTATCCTTGATAACATTTACGGAATAAATCGCTAGCCTACTGCTATTGTGGTCAATCAATATAAAGAATAGCTCCGCTCTGGTACGATTGTCACAACCTATGTCCAGGAGCATGAGTGGTGTCAAAATCTCACACGTGCATTTTGTATTAAAAAACAAGGCCGTTGGACAGAAATCACTAGGTAATGACCACAATGATATGATTGCAAACTCTCAACAAAACATAATTTTCCATCCATGTGCTCTGTCATGTGCAATAAGCTATAGTCAGAGCAATACAGAAGCAGAATGGGTATTGATATATTTTGTATGGGATATTGGAAAAATTACAAAATAATTGATTCAATTTGATTGATTTGAAGCATTTTATGGCACCTGTGTTGAGTGTTTACTATGTATCCACATGATCCAAGGCACATGACAATTATAAACAGGCACTGCAACACATTCTGTCTGTATCTCTTCTATGTGAACCTGACTACAGTATTGGCAGTAGCATGTAAAGGATTTCAGAAGTGGGGGCCCTTCCCCCTTCCAGTGGCTAGCTAGGATTTTGATATTGGGGCCAGTGTCGCATCTGGAAACGAAAGAAACTGGGTGGGGTCCACGAGGAGGGCAACTTTTAGTGTCCCAATGGGGTCGAGGTGCAAAGACCCAGTGGGGGTTTTATAGGGGGTGAAGCCCCTAAAAATTTTGGGTTTTATATGCTTGAATGTCTTCTGAGGGCATTTCTGGCACATTTGTCAAATTACTCGTGGGCACACTGAACCATTGAACTTTGAACCTACACTTTGCTGGCAATTCAGCCAGCAAGCACCATGACCTGAATCTTCAAGTGAACCGAAGGCTAATCTCAACCGTTCTAAAATCAAATAGGCCACGTCCCATTCGCACAGCCACTGAGTTAAAGTAACTGGAAACACAACATATTGGTAATTGCATCATTTTCTAAGGTCATTTCTTTTAATTTCGAGTCATGAAAAATCTTTAAAACTCTTAGTTAGGTCGACCATCAATGGTTCACAGCTATTTGACCCTCGGCGAATTGTCTATTTTTATTTTGTAGAACAATTTTGACAACTGATATAAAATAGGGACATGCGAGAGCTATTACCGCTGTAAAAATCATAAAAATCCATTATGTGGAATCTTGTCATAAGGCCTACAAAGGTCATGATATCTATGTTATATTGTCCATTTTCCAGTGAAGAACGTACAAAACTAGATTTTACGAAAATCATATTGGCTCGCAATGGAAATTTTGTAAACTTTACAACAGAATGTAGTTAGTGGAATAAATAACCAAATCGTTGTCCAAACTGCATTGTCATGATATTTTTTGTTTTATTAAGTTTTGTTTTATAAATGAGACTTTCAAACAGCTGTGGGTTAAAATATCTTAACATCTGTTCTTACAACAAAAACATCGGTCTCAGACGCATGTGTCGCCTGGCCACCGTGGTTTGCATGTGTTAGGTCTCATATGACCTTTGACCTTGGGGATGTGACCTTTGACCTCATCAATAAATGAGGGCTTCAATGTGCCCCTATGACCTCAAGTTTGCGGTTCCAATGAACTTCAACTTTTCAAATGAGGTTCAATGTTACATTGTCAGCCTATCTTACAACTGACCTCACATGATCTTTGACCTTGGTATGTGACCTTTGACCTCATAACCAGCAAAATGAGGGACCCATTTGCATCTATGACTCAAGTTTGGTTTAAATCCATCAAAGTATGCGGATATTACAAACCAAATGTTAACCCTTTTTCACAACAAACAACAATCAGATTTCAACAAACAACAGACATCAACAGACAACAGTGAACAAAGAGTGTCCCTATGTGTCTTCCGTGCCTAAGCAGGCTGACACAAAAAAATCAAATCACAACACAATAGTAGTCTTGCACATCAAGAATCAAACAGATCCAGCTATTGTCATTCATGAAACACTCACCACTCTCTGTCCATAAAATATAGAGAAGCCTGTGTAATGTAAGACTACATTCGCTGGCATTACAGTGGACTATCCACTTTCACCACCTTGCCTTGCAAGGAATTCAATAACCTATTCAACAGAAAGACAGGATATTATAACAATAAGTAGCAACTGCATTCTAGTGAGTATGAGGTTAAAAGGCAAGTTAGGCGGATTTAGCAGGTAAATATATTACAGTACTTATTGTTTTGCCCTGCACAAATGGCTCTTTATTGTAAAAGGTCTACAGTTGTCAGGAAATTATGGCTTGTTATATCCCTTTAAAGTTGGATGGGGTTTTAGGGAGGACTAAAACTGGAATTCTTTTTTTTAACTTTTAATACCAACTGTTACATGTGGTCAGTGGATATAAAGACTAACTATGATCTGAAGTCGTGGGTTTTCGAGTCTGCTGGGACAAATGCATTGTTCACGGGCAAGCACTTTATCTCAATTGCGTTTCTCTGCCCAGGTGTTGATGGGGGGGAAAAGTTAGTAAAGAGTGCAATGAATGATGTCTAAAAAATGTAGGAGTGCACCTAATGGGTTATGTTAAAGGTCCATGGCCCGGATCGCTAATAGCCTCATCCCCAGAAGCCCCGGATTTTACCGGAAGTGGTCAACATGTTGGTATCAGAAGAAAGGTACTATTTTTTCTCATGTACACTGTGAAATCTTAGAGCCAAAGAATGTTTGGTTTGGAAGTAGAGCATAAATGTGCCCCATTTTGGTTTGCCAATATTAATTTTACACAGTACTCTATGGGCTTATAAAATCACGTTATTAGCTCTCGCATCAAAACGGTTGAAATATCGACGGAAATTACAGATGGGGTTTTTGGAGTGAAGGCCAATCTATCAAGATGAAAACCTTCATATCCTTAATCGGCCATGCCCTTTTAATGGCAGTTGACATATTCTAATAGCATGGACTATATATTTACCAAACACTTTGATACACTGTAAAAGGTGCTATATTATGTAAACAGCAATCAGTATGATACTCTAAAGCATTCCATCTTTCAAGATGCCTATTGTGTCCATCTTTTGGTGACACATTTTAACCTGTCAAACCCAGGACCCATCAAAATAAAAAAAAAAGTGTCCATATCAAAGATGATGACAAATTGCAGCTCAGGCTGGTTTTTCAGTCCCACGGCTAATTTCAATTACATGTCCACAGATGTCGATGTACCATTCCTTGGTCGTCGTTGCCAAGGTATCAAATGGGTACGAAGGCTGATTTTGCTGGATTATCCTAAATTCCGTCAAGCCATCTCCGTGTTCCAGATGACAGCTCTCTGTTAGTACATACTGGCATTGCCCCATGTAATCATAGTAATAGCCATCAAAGGTTGTATAGTGTGGATCCACCCTGATCTGTGCACTTACTCGACCTGTTATATAGTGGCAATATGTATAAAAGTGATATATTACCTCTCTTAATCATGTCCCTTCTACACCTTTCAATCTATTCCTTCAAATTAGTGGAGTGAGTTGCAGTGATCATGGCAGTACATTTTAACACCTTGCTGTTTTTGAAACAGTGTATGTCACATTAGCAAATATCAAATCATTAGAGACTATAAAACCCGCAAATGCAATGGATTCACTTACATTGCTGAGACCAAATGAGTTCAGATGACATCAAAATAAGTTTAGGTAAGTTGTGGGAATGAGGTTTGAATCACAAAATACACCTTAAAATGGGAAAAAAACAAGTCTCCAATCAAGAAGCCACATGACAATTACCTATATTGCAGAGTTTCTCTGTCCACCCAACTGGGCATACACACTTATATTCACCATCATCCAGAGGGTGTGCAGACACCTCTCACACATGGTCTGATTGCGCACATGTTCAGCTGGAGAAGAAGATAATGTATGTTATTTTTTTAAAAAAATTATAAGGGAAATCACAACATTGAAATATACGCCATGTTAAAATTATTCCATATTTTTTTGTACTCCTTTGAATAAAAACATCCTCTATGCAAGTAATGTTACAAAGGTGCACAAGAGTTTCATATCAGGTGTCCTAAATCTATTGATAACTGATTTTTGCACCAATGTAAAGTTTTCAATCCTTGCGTGCTTTCCATCGAAAAGGACTTGAGAATTAATTTCTTTGGTACAAAATTGAAATTTCTAAAATTCTATATATTGATCAAATATGAAATCAGCCTGTTTTATATTGAAAAAATGAGCAACTCAAAGCCAGTTTTTAACTTTTGTTTTCACTTTGAGTCATTTCTTTAGCCAATGAAGGTAAGAAATCTATTGCATGCCTAATCGGTTTAAATCACACTATGGACCCATATTATGGATGCCTCGAATCTCTTTGTTGCATTGTCACCTTTAAATGTGAAATGTCAGACTGTGACATCTTATAACTTTGTTAAAATCAAACTTCCCTGGACTATCATATAAATGAAAATCATCAAAAAACTGTAAAACACCTACATTAACCTCTCTGAGAAACCTATAACGCCATACTTAGTTTGCTGGTAATTCTAGAAATATTGTCAAAGGATTTTTATCATTACTACGGAGGCTCCAGTTTGGCCAACAATCCATCTCCAGAAATCATCCTTGCACATGCAACCATAGCGTCCTGCATCATAGACCACACCGAGCATTATCATGGCACATGATTGGTTTCACAGAAAACCCCCCCCCCCCTTAAAAAAGTTTTTTTTCGGTTGCCATGGTGACCTCACAATGATGGGTACGATCTCTGTTAATAACGCATCTCCAGGCTGACATTTTAAGAGACAATTGTTTATTCCCATTTTAATTTTTCTAACCAACTGTCTCTACACTCATTGGTATTCTTTTATATTCAATGCAAATCTGTCTTCCTACCAACAACCAACATGGTCTGATTATCTTTAAAGTGACAGGAGAGATTTTTTAGGCAGGTACAATTCTCTCAATTCGCATCTTGATTGGTTGTAGAACACCTACCGAGAAAGCTTTCGGAGGTTTTGGACAAACAAGTAAAACGAAAACTCAAAACTATGTTTTGACTTGCCTGCTATGGTAATCATCCCTATAAAGCATGCTTTGAACTATACAGAAGATTGCATATTTGGCTTATTCCTTTTAGGTGTGATCTATAACCTTTATAAGCATTCCAAAATAAAAAACATAATGTTATAAAAAATTGGGGGGCGCTTCTTCTGAAATGTGTCCTCGTGTCTCTTTATATAAACAAAATCAAAAAACTAAAAAATTTTTTATTTAAAGGTTTCTTTAAAAAAAATATTTTTGGCACAAAATCAGGCACACCCTTGGACATTTCTGGCAAAATTTTCCCAAACACCCAATTTTCCCAATCCACAAAATAAAAAATGAATGTCTGATATATTTTTACATGGTTGGTCACAATTAGGTCATCAAAAAATTTCGTAGCCTTAAGAATTTGCTGTCTTAATGAATGCCTCACCAAGAATCAGCGATCTCACTGAGCAAACCGCACTCTTCAAGAGACGACACAACTGTCGATCACTCCATACCACCCAGCCCTCTTCACATTCGCATCCTTCCACACAATGTTTGCTACATCTTTCAGGTCGCATCTGGTCAGCACAATGGCTGGGCAAGCTGTCATGCAGGTTTGTAATGGGAACCTTCTGGCATTCCAAGCGGCAACAATGTCAAAAAACCATGGAGGTTAGGACAAATTGGAGGTTCGGAATTTGGTCAACAACAATTTAAAACAGAATAGATTTACCTCATGGTGATATTTAATGATTCGCTATAACTGTGCATCCTTTTTAACTCAATTCACAACATCATAGTCATGTGATCATATCATTACATGATCACATAACCACTGCCAACACGATTGCCTATTTGGGTGCAATCCTTATTCTTATGGATCATATCATTTTGAACAATTTTGAAAAACATAGCCCACTTTTAGACTATATAACACTGGAAGGTCGTCGGTTTCCTTTAGTCTGCTACTGGAGCCCGGTAACCAGTACTAATTGTCCCAGGGCCGAGTTGTTGATAGCTAAACCATCCACCCCCCATTGGTTTCTAATATCTGATGAGGGTGGTAGCTGGTTACCCTAGTAGAATGAAAAGGAAGATCTACCAACAAGGACATCAGCTCTGGTTAGCTAATGGCAGCCATCCCGCACATGCTGCCGTGCCTGGTGGGCGTGGCCTGCCAAAGTCTGGCCCACCGCCGACAACTGGTGATTGACGTCAGGAGGGCATACGGTCAATTACCCTTTGTTCCAATAAATCCGCCACACAGCATATTGCTGCTTTAGGTGTACAGCCACCCCTGGTTATGTGGACACCGGATTTAAAACTTTGGTTAACTATTTTTTAACTAACTATAAACACACACTTCTGATTGCGTGTGATTCCTATGTGTTTGGCAACAGGGACTGGATCAATGTGGACCTCCATGGCCCACTTTTAACTGATATGATCACACACTTCAGATGCCCATGTTCATATATAATATTTTTGTTTTGCCCTATAGATACATTTAATGAAGAATTTCCAATGCCTCCCTTGGATGTAGATTCAATACTTATGGAGCCAGATCCAAACATGGCCCACATTGAAACTAATATGTATCACATACTGGATATATGGTTGCAATGCCTATGGATCCTATAAATGCTGAACTTCATAGCCCACACTGGCACTAATTGATCACATACTGCCGACTGCACTGATTGTCTATAGGATCCAGATCAATGTGGAACTACATGGCCCACTTTTAAACTATATAGATCACACACCTGTAATTGCCATGATCATATATATATATGGTTTGCCTATATCGATCATATCAATGAAGAGCATCATGGCCCACATTTGAACAGGCTATGTTCACATATTGTCAGACTAGATGAGGTGGCCTATGTGTACATCCTATGGATCAGTGGAAACTTTATGGGTCCATATTAGAACATTATATCAGATACGGTCACTCACTGCATCATATATTTTATAATGATTCCTATCCATCTCAATGCAGGAATTTGACCCACACTGGAATTCATGATTTTCTCACACACTGAACAAATGCATTCTCACACTGTAAACCACATGCGCCCACATGGAACTAATATGATCACACAGAACAGACAGCCACTGATGGCTGATGTGTTCAATATAAAAACCATGCCACCTACATAGAAAAAAAATCATATGATTATACACTGCACTTAATCTAGAACCAAACAAGCCATGGGGAAACACCAAGTGATTATGACTCGATCAAAGCGGTTGGTGTAGTGGCTCATCCACTTTACTTTCATCACCGAAGCGGCCTGGGTTTTGATCCCTGCGAAGCCCATGCCATTGTGAATTTGGTTTGTTGATCCATACTTCCCTCGCAGGTTTTCTCCAAGCTGGAAACTTTGTTTTCCTCCTGCATCGAAAATCAGACTTCTTCCATAAAGCCTTAAGCTTCCTTGTCATTCTGATAAGCAATCAGCCTAGGCGCTCCACGCATCCCGCCCTGAGCAATTCCGTGACTTTGGTCGCACATTATAAGATTTAAGGTCCATGGTCCACGCAATACCCTACCCTTCGTTCCCAGAACCCCAGATTTTACCGGAAGTGGTCAACATTTTGGTATCCAAAGAAGCTACTATTTTTCTCATTTACCCTGTGAAATCTTAGCGCCAAGGATTATTTGTGGGAAGTTATGAGTGAAAGAAAATGTGCCATTTTGTCACCAATATTAATTTTACTCTATGGGGGCCTTACAAAATCACATTTTTACGCTCCGCATCAAACAGTTGAAATATCGGCGCAAAACTTTCCAGATGGTTTTTGGAGTGAAGGCCCTCTTACCAGATTAAAGCTTCATATCCTTAAATTGGGGCCTCGCCCCTTTAATATTATTCTTATTAGAAAATCACTAACTCCCGATAACACCATATGTACGTGTACTTACAAGCAGAACCTCCTTGTCCTCCATAAGCCAACATTACCAGGCTAGCTCACATTGGTCAGCATAGGCAGTGATAATCTGACACAGTGGATCTTATCGGGTAGTGTGGCACAGAGGTAAGTACACACAGTTGGCATAGAATGCGCCTGCGTATCCACATCTTTGTGACACTCTGTGGAAAGGGTCCGTCAGGGATATTACAATATATAATTTAAAATCAATGCACACACAATATATTATTCAAAAATATCATGATACAAATTTTGCAGCTCAGGCTTGCAGCATTCAAAGGGATATAGTTGTAGGTTGCCAACCTTTTCAACTCGTCCTAACCAGTGGCAGTACCATGGGGGTGGGGCAATGCCAGAATGGGGGTGGGGCATTCTCCCCCCCCCCCATTTTCTTCTCTCCCCAGAAATTTCACTTTGTTCCCCCAAAAAAAAATACTTGCCCCCCCCCCCCTTTTCCCAAAGAAACAGGGGTCGGCACCCTACCATTGGACCTCGCATGACCTCTGGACCTTGGCAGTGACCTTGACCTCATCACATATGAGGGATTCCATGTGGCAACCTATGACACAAGTTTGGGGCTTCCAAATTGAACTTCAAATTCAATTGAGCGCGAATTTTAAAAAACTTTACATTTAGAGACACACACATCCACAACACCACACACACAAACAACAAAATGATGGTGGTCTTGCCAGCTATGATGGAGGCCCAAAAATGTTGAAATGAAATTACAAGGTAATACTTAATGTGACCACTTTATTAATAAATATCAACTTTTGATGGAGTAACAAAATATGTACACAGGAAAATGATGACCTGTGGGGCTATGCACTTTTATGTGTACGTTTCCTCCTACCATTTGAAAAGTGTGCTTGAAAATGTGCTTGGATTGGCATTTTTCATACTGATTGGTGATTTACTTGATGTACTTGAAATTGACTTGTCTTTTCACGTGATGAAAACTATTTTCAATGTACTATGCTACGATTACTAAAAACTTATAGAGAACTGAGACCATTCAGGTAAGATAGTGTTCTTGAGCCTGAGGAAATGAAATTTGCCAAGCACTTTTGCAATTACCTCCATCAGTGTTATTCCAACCTTAGCTGCTATATCTTTGACCTTGAAAGCCAAAGTACACAAGATAATATATTTTTCCAGCTCCGAAGTACTTCTTAATCTTTAGGAAAGGTCACTTGATGGATTCATGGACACCGAGTTCTGCTAAACCCACCTGAGTCCATCAGCAGCTATGAACAGTGTCAATAGGGCTCTGGATTACAGTAAATGATACTACGTGCATCACAAGGCATTATCATTCCACAGTCCTTCGTCGTTGGCGTGATTTCAAAGACAGTCCTCGTGTCGTTATGCCCATTGGTGTTGGGTTCATTGGTTCTCTCTCTCCAGTCTGTTGCAAACATAAAAAACATTAGGCTGGTATTTGAAATGAGACTAACATTAGACCTGGGTTTAAAGTTAAACCAGGGTTAGTCCTACATGAGTGGACATTTTTTTTTTCCTTTCAACATATAAACAAAATGCGCCTTTAACCGGTGAGAAAAATTCCTCATGGATGGGCCCCATTACGAAATTAACTTTAACCGTATTTGAAAAGAAAAGATCCACTCATGTCGGCTAACACTGGTTTTAAATAAACCCGGTCCTAAGTTATCTACCTTTCATAATACCAGCCTAAAAGAATTAAATAGCAATTTCTTGGTTTTACTCAAGTTAGGTTCATATGTGCATGTGATTGAAATGATTTAGCAGATTTTATTTCTGTGCTAGGATCAATGGCCAAAAAGCATAGTTTGAGGATCTCATTGCTTCTGATAGTGCATTTTTTTGTTATGTGATAAAAGTTGATATCCAGGGTTGGTAACTGTATTTATAGTTTTTAAGCTTTTGAAACTTGACAAACACTCCACGAACCACATAAATTTAACATTTACAGCCAATGCATTATCCAACCATTAAACATCAAACTTTTTTCCAGTGAGTTCACGCATGAAGGGAACCGTTAACAACATTACTTACTCCGTAACCATTACCATCAGGATCATCCGTGGACTTTGGGTCCTTTGTGACACATAGCCGTTGGGTTTCGGAACACTCCATGTCCTCCTTCTTCATCCAGATCTGAACATCCCAGCCAGACTCCATCGCATCACCAAACATAACCTCTGCACTGCAGCATTCTGTCAGCTTGATTCCAATCAGCCGACTCATGTCCAAGGGAGCGCGAAGCATATCTCTCTCCCACTCAACCAGTTGCGGTCGGTATCCGTGAAGACTCGGAAACATTTGGTGTTTGAATATGGCGTAAATCCAATGGACAGGAGCTAAAATGAAATCACAAAGAGTTTGGATGATTTGAGGATACTTTCATGCCCGGTACTCCCCGACCTTACTCCAGATATGCAGGCACATACAAATGAAAATTTAAAATGTTTATGAATGCTAATACGCAAAGACCTCAAGGGTAGTAGAGACCTATAATCACAACTTCGGTCTGCGTCAACCGCCCCTTAACACCGTATACCTTAAGTG